>JACBWW010000020.1:9149197-9189675 GCA_020086605.1 Lanius collurio
AATGTATACTCAATATCTTAGCAGACAAATGAAATAGGAATAAAAGTGTCTGGAACTATGTAACTAATTTGTTCCCACATATTTGACCAGGAAGACAAAGAGTTTGTTCTTATTTGCTTAATCCCAAGTGTTTTTCCCAAGTTTTCCCAAGTTCGGAACAGTATTTCAGTGTCAAACCAGACAATATCTATTTCTTTTCCAGTATTTAAAATAAAATTTTAAAAAGCAGCTAAATTCAGGTAGAATCAGGGTCAGATCTATATACTTAGGCACAGCAACTTCCTGAATTATTATATACCCAGTATATTATAAATATATGGCCAAAGAATCTGTTAGGGAATGAAAAATAAAAAGCAGTTATAGGAGTTTTGATCCTGAATACATATACTGCATGTGTCCAAATGCAAAACTGTGAGAAGAAATATTTTTTTTTTACCCCATACCTTTAAATTGTAATTTCATTCTCTGCAATGGAAATTTATGACACTGCTCAACAAATGTCAAAGCAAGCTGAATCTTCAGGAAGCCTTAAGAATTCCTAAAATTCCCTATCTTGGTATTGATAGGAGTCTAAAACTACATGAGCAGAATTTGACTGATGCACAGTTCATTTTCTTTATATTAGCTGATATGGGGCTGTGTTTTGGATTTGTGCTATTTTGATAACAGAAGGATATTTTAACAGGTGCTAAGCAGTGCTGACACAGATTCAAGGCCTTTTCTTCTCACCCCACCCCACCAGTGAGGAGGCTGGGGGTGCACAGAGAGTTGGGAGGGGACACAGCCAGCACAGCTGACCCCAGCTGACCCAAGGGATATTCCATACCCTGTGGCATCATGCTCAGCATATACAGGTGGGGAAAGAAGGAGGAAGTGGAGATGTTTGGAGTGATGGCGTTTGTCTTCCCAAGTCACTGTTAACCCTGATGGAGCCCTGCTTTACCAGATGTGGCTGAACACCTCCCTGCCCATGGGAAGTGGTGTATGAATTCCTTATTTTACTCTGCTCTTGCATGAGGCTTTTGCTTTTCTTATTAACATTGCCTTTATCTCAACCCATGCTTTCCCTCACTTGTGCTTTTCTGATCCTCTCCCCACCAGGGGAGTGAGCGAGCAGCTGTCAAGGGCTCAGCTGCTGGCTGGTGTTGAACCACAACACTGAAAAACCACCTTACTAGCTGCACTTGATATATAACAAAATACCCCAAAAGGGTATATTTATCTATATTTATAAGAGGACAGGAGGTTTTTACATTAGAATGGTAGGCTCTTTGGTCTGGAGTATTTGTTTCTCTCCCTGTTTTGCACTTTGCATTTATTTTAAAGTGAATTTTGATTTTTTTTTGTTTTTTTTTTCTGTGTATCGGTAAAGGATGGTGATGAACCATCTCTTCCAGGCTGGACACCTGAAATTACAGTACATAAGTTCTAATTTCTATCGAAAAACATACAGATTGAAACACAAAGCTATATAATGGAAAGATATTGATCATATGAAATCAGAAAGTGAAAATTACACTCCCATGAGTAAGAGTGCTTTAGAAGCTGGGTCCTGTTTTCCTAAGCAGCGAAAGAATTTTAGTTGAATAATTTCTCTGGAATATAATGGGAAATGTGTGGCTTAACTCCCAGACACTATTGCAAAATCTTGAGGGTTAATTACCAATTTCTGTCTTCTGCTTTATGTGTTTAATTATATACAATAGCTATATGAAAACATTGCAGATCTGACAAATGGTGAGAGAAATATACTTTTAGTTTCTGGAAATGTGCTGTTGGCACTAAGCAGATAATGCTTATAACAATAAAATAAAATATACATTCCTGTTTTAAATTTAACCATGTTTATTAAGGATGAAAGAATTCATGTGAAATTTTGTGAAAAGGATGAAAGAACTCCCTCCTCTGGAGTGTACATTTAAATTTCACATCACGCCACCTCCAGCTAATTGTTAAACTGGGTCAGAGAATTCTGATCCATTATGTTAACTCTTCATTGAGAATTTAGTACCTTCTCGAGTCACATACCTAACCTCAGTTCAGCAATGAATGTACCAATTAATTTGACTTATTCAAATTAATTGACAATAATTTTGCAGTAAAATTATTTGTGGTCAAAATGGATTTTTCCTGGATTTCATTGTGTTTTCCTCTCTCCCCTTAATGAAAGAGAAAAAATGAAATCTTGTACCTTTCTAAAATCTATTTCGCAGGAGGAACAATCAAATGTAATTTCTTAGGTATGCTAGCAGTTACAGAAAATTGGCAATATGAAATGAGTCCAGTGGCTTTAAGCCAAGGAGTACATCTGGATAAACCTTTGCTATGTAGTTGAAGACTGCCACAGCACAGATACAAATCTCTATTCACCTAGAAAAGCCCACAGAAGTGCATGCTCTGTGCTGCAGTTGTTCTGTTGCTTTCATTTATCATTTCAAGCTGTGTTATTTTGATGGCTTTTCAGTTGCAGGAGTACCAGTGCTGATGCAGAGATAATGAAATACTGAAAGCATCAAACAACAGGGACATCTGTAACTGGTAATGGGCAACCTTCCTCAGTTTATTAACTCCAGCTGTGCTGTTTGACAGTTTTTGTGAAGAGATACAGCGCAATGTGAGAATACTGAATGGAGAATGAAGAATCTAGTGTCAGGAATTAAAGTGCATCACACACAAGTTCTATGAGTAGAATTTCAGAATGTAAAAGCATCATCATCTTTCAAAATTACAATTTCCATCAGACCATAAAGAGACCAATATAGAGACCTTTAGTTCAAGTTTCAGCATACAGTGCTTTTATCACAGTGCAGTTATTTTCTGATCTGAAATGTTTTCCCGATACTTTGCATATTTACTAAAGAAGGTAATATATAGTATTTTTTAATAGTAAGATTAGGTAGGCCTTAAAATTATACACATCACTTCTTCTGAGAACAAACTAGTTGGGATTCATCATTACCAAAACTTTGCCCAGAATAACATGTGGATGTTATATAGAGAACTGCGCACTGAAGACTGTTAAGGAGGAAATAAAAGCAGCTAATATTGGAAATCTTCTTGCTTCTTATTGGTGGTTATCCTTGGGTTTTTAAGTGTTTTAAGTGTCTGAAGCTGAATATGCCAGGCAGCTTTGAAAAAAACTGTGAAAGCTTTTTAATAATGTACACTAAGTGGAAGTATTGCACAATGTGTTTTCAAAAGTGGGTTAACTTAGACATGCCACAAACTGTATGAACAGTTGTGAATGAGACCCACAAGCAATCTACAGGTACGGACACAGAAGTACTTATCAGAAAATAGAAGGACAATTAGAGTGAAAGCATTTGCTGGGAGCTGTTGCTTGAATACATCACCAGAAAAGAGAAATTTCGGAAGGAGTGCAGTGGTTCTGCTGAATCTGCAAGAACTGTTAAACTCAGGACACTGTGTCCATTCAAAGCTGCTCACACACACTAGCATCAACAACAGATTCTGTAATTCAGGCTGCATGCAATCCGTCTGGATTTTATAAATACATCTGTAACAATGAAACTTTGAGTGACTATATTACCACTACCAAGGAATAGTGTTTTGGGTTTGGGTGGCAAGCTTTTGGTAACAATAAAGGGTTTCTCTCTCTGAGAAGTTGCCAGATGCTTTTGCCATGTCCAACAGAGCCAATGTTACTGGCTCCAAAACAGATCTGCCTCTGGCCAAGGCTAAACCTGTCAGTGACAGCAGTAGTGTTTCTGGAACAATGTATCTAGGAGGGGAGAAAAAGCTGCACAGAACAGCAGCCAGGAGAGAGAAGTGAGAAAAAATGTGAGAGAAAGAGCTCGGCAGACACCAAGGTCAGTGAAGAAGGAAGGGCAGGAGGTGCTTCAGGTACCAGAGCAGAGATGCCCCTGCAGCCCATGGTGAAGACTGGTGAAGCAGCTGTGCCCCTGCAGCCCATGGAGGCCCATGGGGATGAGATTCACCTGCAGCCTGTGTAGAACTCCATGCCAGAGCAGAGGGATGCCTGAAGGAAGCTGTGACCCTGTGGGAAGCCCATGCTAGAGCAGGTTTCTGGCAGGACCTGTGGACCCATGCAGGGTGAAGTCCACACTGAAGCAGGTTTTGTGGCAGCACTTGTGAGCCTGTGGGGGCCCCAAGGCTGTAGCAGCTGGTTCCTGAAGTACCTTGTGGGAGGGACTCACACTGGAGCAGTTAATTAACAGCTCTAGCCTCTGGGAAGGACTCACATTGGGGAGGTTCATGGAGAATCATTTCCCATGGGAGGGTCCCCTTGCTGGAGCCAGGAAGCAGGGTGAGGAGGAAGTGGCAGAGACAACTTGTGGTAAACTGACGGTAATCCCCATTTCCTATCCACCTGTGACACTGGGGGAAGGAGGTTAAAAACCATCAGAAGAGAAGTTGTGCCTAGGATGAAGGCAGGGTTGGGGGTAAGATGGTTTTAAAAATTAGTTTTTATTTCTCTTTATTCTACTCTGATTTTATTGGTAATAGCTTAAATATATGTTTATAGTATATTTTTCCCATGATAGTAATGAGTGAGTGGTCTTTCCCTGCCTACATCTTGACCCACGAGCTTTTTATCACATTTTTCTCCTTTGTCCAGTTGAGGAGGAGTTCAATCCACCACATTTTGCCAAATCGGTATGACTTCCCTCCTTGGTAAAGAGCTGGCCTTCTAGCTGTTACTGCAGCTGCATACATATGAGTTTGTGTAAGGAAATAATTGAGTGAATAATGACAATTCTTATTTGCTGTTAATAATAAATTCTTAATGAAGAAATAATTAATTGTGCTGGATTTGGCTGGGATAGAGTTAATTTTCTTTACAGTGTCTGGCCTGGGGCTGTGTTTTGGATTTGTGCCTAACGGACAGTTCAAGATATAGAGATGTTTTTGTTATTGCTGAGCAGGGCTTACACAGGGCTGAGGCCTTTTTTGCTTTTCATACTGCCACACTAGGGATGTGACTGAGAGTGAATGGGAGGATGGGAAGAGACAAAGCTAGGATGGGTGACACAAATTGACCAAAGGGATATTCCAGACCATGCGATGTGGTGGCCAGTTAGCCTGTGGTACAAGGGACAAAGAGTTCTGTGGTAAGACAGTCCCTGGTACCAGAGACTTACATCTCAGTCATGGTGAGAAAAGAAGCCTCTCCCAGAATGCTTTGTTCTGTTATGAGAATATATTCCAGTTCTGCGTTCACGGCTGGCTATTGGCTGCCCAGCCCCCTTGCTACCTTATTAGTTTCATAATCCTAGAAAGCTCTCCACTCCAGCTTCCCCCTTTGGCCTTTGACCCTCACCACTTCCCCAGAGCTCCCCAATTGGTTCCTATTCCCTAATCCCACCCCTGTGTACCGCCCCTGTGTCCTCAGATCATTGGTCCCTGGTGCTCACCCCACTGCTGCACTTAAACCTGAGCTCTCCATTGCTCTTGGTCTTTGACTCTGGAATCCTTCACGAGGTGGAAGCAGTAAACTGCTCTCGTGGAACTCTGTGCAAAGACCCTTCCTGCCTCTTTGCTGCTGACCCATATTACTGAAGCTATCCACGCACGTGTGCGTGCACGCGTGTGTGAGGTTGTGGCTGCCCTGCCGAGCGGCTTTGCCAATGAGATACTCTTGGAAGTTTGGAGTGTCTTGTGCTCCAGCACAGAAGCTGCAGAGAGCTGGGGTTAGTGGTAATGCAACACCATGATCAGTGTGTAAAGTGGGGGAAGTAGGAGGAAGGGTGGGGCATTTGGAGTGATGGCGTTTATCTTCCCGAGTCACCATTATGCGTGATGGGGCCCTGCTCTCCCAGGGGTGGCTGAATGAATACCTGCCTGCCCATGGGAAGAAGCACTGAAAGAATTTCTTGGTTTGCATTGCTTTGCATTGGTTTGCTTTGCTTTGCTTGTGTGCATGACTTTTGCATTCCCTATTAAACTCTCTTCATCTGGACCCATGAGTTTTCCAGCTTTTACCCTTCCAATTCTCTTCCTGATCCTCCTGCTAGGGGAGTGAGCGAGCAGCTGTGTAGGTTGTTAGCTGGGGTTAAATCACAACATTAATAAAAAGTGTTCTAATAAATTGTGATCTGTGTCTCTCCTGAGTCACTCCTACCACACAGCTTTACACAATTCAAGTCCTGCAGTAAGAAGCCAGTGCAGGTGTCTGAAGCATCACCAGTTCCAGTGGGTTCAGCTAAAGCACATAGAACCCTTCAAGAAGTTGACTGGTATTTATATCTAGTGCAAAGGCTCAGATCAACTCATAAATATGTTCTGTTGTTAACAAAGTCTGCCATGTACCTGCTGTCTTCATGGGAAATTGGAGGTTGTGAGGAGGGCAAGGGGAAGGAATGCAAGCTAGTGTGAGTGGATGAAGAAATTAATGTATCTTTCTTCTTTTTCTTCTTTGTTTTAAATTGATCATTTATACAAACTGTTACAACATCAAAAGCAGTAAGTTTACAGTGTTGCTGCTGTTAACTCTCCTACCCAAAAGAGCTTTGATGTTAAGGTCAATGTAATTAATAGGCCGGAATCTGCACTTGTCAAAGTACAAGGCTGCTTTCACTCATACCCTAGGGTTTTCTGTCACCAGCTCTCCCTACCAGCAACTTTGTGGACTGACATTTCATTTTCAAGCCAGAGGCTTGAAATTTTTTGCTATTATGCAACTTGTCAAAAAACCAAGGAGGTGTCCAGAGCCTGGTCATAAACCTAAGCAATGGGTACAGGTGAAGGGTACAAGAGATTAAATTGTGTTCAGGAAACCATTCAAAAGGCATTGCCACACCTGTTTGCAATGTGTAAAATAATACAGATTAGTAAAACATGCAGTTTGGCTATGCCATGGCTGAAATAGAAGTTGAAAATAGGGTCTGTTGGCAGGTTTTAGGTAACTTTAAATTACATGCTTAGGAATGCCCCTGTGAAATGATGTGTGTATGTATATGTCAAATACTGGCATTTTTATAAAAATAAATAATAAAAATATGTGGGGTGGGGAGTACTGGATCTAGATAAAGATGGTGGCAGAAGCATCAGTGTATGCTTTTATCTGTTTGGAAAGGAGTAAGAGTGAGTGTGGCAGCATGCCAAATCCAAGACCCCAGGACACAGCAGCCCTGCCTATTCTTGGATGGTGACTGCTGCTGAATTGTATGCACTAGCTGCCAGGATCATTCTAGCTCAACCCACAAACTGTTTTCTTGAAAACATCATACAGAGCCAGTATGTTAGCAAGTCATGTCTTTTATTCTTCTGGAAAGCTCATATTCTGCTGTTGAAGAAGAGAAAAAAATAAAGGAAATAATAATTTAATATTTTTTTCCTGACACTAAACAAGATCACAAATTAGGGTTGATTAGCCTTTTACATCTTCCTTAATTGGCTGGAAGGTTTGAGGGAGCTGTGGATCAAAGTGCTGATGAGCTGGACATATGCCTACTGCCTAATAGCAGTTTTACTTTGTTAAAAGAATCCTACTGGCTAATCTCATTACTCCTTTCCAATACTGGGACTGATATGTGGGAAAGGTATTATTAAAAAATAATCTACTTGCTTGTGGCATTGGAAACATCTGGGAGTAAACTGTAAATGCCCCCCAAAATGCTGTATCTATGTGACAAGGAGAATCATATAAGTGAACACAATTTTTTTTGTCTTCCTTCATTATAAATTGCCTATAATACCCTAGATTTCAGTAAGACTAGCAGACTGGGCATCAGTCTATGTTTTAAAGAAACCCTTATTCTAAAAGAAATGTTTAGAAAATCACCCAGCAAGAAAATATAACGTTGCGTATAATTTAGTTCAAGACTGGCAGGTGTACAAATCTGTTGTTTACAGCAGAAATGGCTTGTATCACAAAAACCCAGTATCTAAAAGCTGAGAGTTTTTCAATTTTTTCTTGTGGTCCGGGAGGCTCCAATTTTCTGACTGTTTTGCTTTGGCCTTTATAGTGTCAGAAAATGTGGGTTTTTTTTACCACTGGTATTACTGACACCATAAGTCTGGAGCCACAAGGCAGGAATGGCAACACAGTCCCTGATGCACCACTCAGGAAATATATTCTGAGCTGGCCTGGACAGACACGTTATGCCATGCATTCACCTGATGCTCCAGGTAGCCCTGGGTATTTCTCCTGAGGCTGGCAGCACAAAGCTGAGTTCAGCCTAAAATCAGTGAAAGACAGCCACACAAGGCTAAGAGAGATGGTCCAGTTTAGACCTGGATCTTGGTCAAATGGTGAGTTTGGTGATTAAGAATCTGCTCAGTGCATTGAGTCTCTCTAGAGGGGGAAAGAAAAGAAAAAAAGTCAGTGGTGGGATTTTCAAAATAACTTACATATGGTCTAATATTGCTCTGATATGTATGGTTTGATCTTGCCCTCGACCCAATGTCTTTCTTGTACTCTCTTATTCCCTTCCTCAGTCATCTCCACAGGCTCTTTCCTCACATGTATATGTACGGGACATTTTTTTTCTGATTTTCTCCCCTGTTTTACCTCATAAAAGTTTAATCTTTTTGATCCCTATTATTACAATACTCTGCAAAAGAAATAACAATACACTATTTTGAAGTTGCCTGCTATGAACATAGAAAAACCAAATGCCTCAGTTTGATAGAGAAGAGAAAAAAGTTCTACAGAAATGAAATGAAAAACTTTTCTTAACTACCCACACAATGGCTTACTCAAGTCAGTGATATCAGGTTTCTTTCTTTCATCATGTCTAAATGCCCACACAAAGGAGAAAAAAGGAAAATGAAAAAATAGATTACATATTCCTTGTCTTGATCCAGAGCCTGGAAAAACTTTTAAGGAATCTTTTGTTGTTTAAGACACTCATATATCATGCAACATATCACCTTATTCTTCAGCAGTCACTTTCTCCACTCAAAGGTACTATTTTGACTATGAAAAATGTGTGTTTTTCTTCATCTTGGATTCTTACTTTCAAATGGTGCAGGATAAAGAGTGGCAAATAGTCTTATCATTTGTAAATACACCAAATAAAATATATTTTGCTTTTCCTTGAGAAGTCAATATATATAACATAACTGGGTTTGCTACAGTAATAATGACCCACCCCAACTTTCAATGTTTGTCTTACTCTTTTGTGGTGGAGTGGCTGCAACATTAAACAAGGGAAGACACATTGATGTTATTTACCTAGATTTCAGTAAGGCCTTTGGCATGGTTCCATATGACATTCTTATCTCTAGATTGAAGACTCGTGGATTTGAAAGGTGGTCTATTCAGTGGATAAGGAATTGGCTGTGCGGACGCACTGGAAGAGTGGCAGTCAATGGTTTGATGTCCAAGTGGAGACACATAACAAGTGGTGTCCCTCAGGGCTCAGTAATTGGCCTGGTGCCCTTCAATATCTTTTTCAATGACATAGACAGTGAGATAAAGTGCAGTCCCAGCAGGTTTGCAGGTGACAAGAAGCTGAGTGCTGCAGTTGACACAAGAGGACAGGATGCCATCTAGAGAGACCTGGACAAGCTTGAGAAATAGGCCAATGAGAACCTCATTCAACAAGTCCAAGTGCAAAGTGCTGCACCTGGGTCATGGCAATCCTAGACATGAGCATAGATAGAAAGAAGAACTAATTGAGAGCAGCCCTGGTGAGAAGAACCTGGGGGTGCTGGTGGGTGAGACACTGGACATGAGCTGGCAATTGCAGTGCAGAATGACAAGTTCATCCTGGGTTGCATCGCAAGACCTGTGGCCAGCAGGTTGAGGGAGGTGATTAACTCCCTCTACTCTGTTAAGAACCCACCTGGAATATTGCATCCATCTCTGGGGTGCCCAACACAAGAAAGATGTGGACCTGTTGGACTGCATCCAGAGAAGTGCCATGAAGATGATCAGAAGGCTGGAGCACCTCTTCTGTGAAGACAGCAAAAAAGTTTGAGTTGTTCATCGCAGAGAAGTCTCTGAGGAGACCTTGGAGCAGCCTTCCAGTACCTAAAGAGGGCTTCAAAAAAGCTGGAGAGAACTTTTTGCAAGGGTATGACAGGACAAGTTATAATGCATTTAAATGGAAAGAGAGAAGTTTTAGATAAGATACTGGGGAAAAATTCCTTACTGTGAGGGTAATGAGGCCCTGAATAGGTTTCCCAGAGAAACTGTGGATGCCCTGTCCATGGAGTTCAAGGCCTGGCTGGCTGGAGTTCTGAGAAACCTGGTCTACTGGGTGGCCATCCTGCCATGGACTTTTAGTTCCCTCTCAACTCAAAGCATTCTATGATTGTTTAAGTCTATGACACATTATATAAACCATGGCATTAGTTTTCTGTGGCAAGGTTGTGGTAGCAGGAGGCCTACAGATGTGCTGCTGTGAGAAGATGCCAGAAACTTCCCCCGTGTCTGCGAGAGCTAATGCCAATGAGGTGCAAGACAGACCTGCTGCTGGCCAAGGTCGAGCCACCAGTGACCCTTGTAACATCTCTGAGATAAGATAAACAAGAAGGAAATGAAGTTATTTCAGAGAAGCAAATAGCACTGAGAGGAGAGAGGAGTGAAAATATATTTCAGGCATCATAGAGATTGCCCTGCAGCCCATGCTGATGACCATGTGTACTAGTTTGAAAACAAACCAGTTGGAGGCACCACGTCAGAATAACAATTTAATAGGGAAGTTAAAGAAAAAGGTAAAAAACCAAAAACACTAATCCAAACTGACAGAGTCGGGATACAAACCTGACACTCTGTTAGTCAGGGTGGTGGTAGTAGTCTGATGAAGTGGTGGCTGCAGTCCTCCTGAAGTGATGGATGTGGTTCTGTTGAAGCGGTCATCCTGTAGAAAGGGTCTGCTCCTCCTTGGAAGGTCCAGCAGTGGCTGTGTAGCTCCTGTCCTCTGGGAATCCAGTGGAAAGGTGTCTGTGCTGTGCAGAATCTCAGATTATATGCAGGATAGAATGCTTGGTTCCTCTTCCTGGTGGAGCATCTCACAATAGAATGATGAGTCATGAGGCCAGGTTTTGCTGGGTCATTAACAGAAAGATAGGGAGGAAGCCAGGAAACCTTGCCTACCTGGATTCAACAGCTCATGAGGATGGTTATAGAATGTACTGCAACCCACAACACTGTGGTAAGGCAGGCTGTCCCTCTGCAGCCCAAGGAGCAGAGATCCACTACAACTACATGCTGCAGCAGGTGGATGCCTAAAGGAGGCTGGGACCCCCAGGGAAACCCATGCTAGAGCAGGTTCCTGGCAGGACCTGTAGACCCATGCAGAGTGAAGCCCACACTAGAGGTGGTTTGCTGGCAGGACTTGTGATCCCATAGAAGACCCACACCAGAGCAGCTGGTTCCTGAAGGACTGCACCCAGTAGGAGGAACCCACACTTCAACATTTTGCAGAAGAACTGTAGCCTGTGGAGAAGTTTACGGAGGACTGACTTGCCCGGAATGGACCTTATACTGGAGCAGTGGAAGAGTGTGTGGAGTCCTGCTTCTGAGGAGGAAGCATCTGCAGAGACCAAGTGTGGTGAACTATGGTAACCCCGATTCCTCATCCACTTGTATCATTGTGGTGACAATGTAGAATTCAGGAATAAAGTTAAGCTTGAGAAAGAGGGAAGGGTGGGAGAAAGGTATTTTTAAGATTTGGTTTTACTTCTCATTAATCATTAATCTGATTTGATTGATAATAACATCAATTAATTTCCCCAAGTCAAGCCTGTTTTGCCTGTAGTCAGTGATCTCTCCTTATCCTTATCTCAACCCAAAAGTTTTTTGTTGTATTTTTTCTCCCTCTACAGCTGAGAAGGCAGTGATAGAGTGGCTTTGGTGGGCACTTGACATCAGCCAATGTCAGCACACTACAAGCTTACAGTGAATTACTTTGACTTTCAGTACTGTGGAGACAGAAAGTATGTCATGAACACACGGCAAAACAACTTGCCTCAAATCAGAACTAATCCTTAATAAGAAAACAAGCAATTTTTTTTCTTCTAAGGAGGAGACACTTTGAAAGGTATGTTAGATTTTTTTTCCCAGCATCTCTTTTCTGACTGTACCTTAGTCCATCAGGACAGAAATGAAGAAATTATTCGCAAAGAAGATTTGACTTAACAGTCCTGGAATTCAAGGAGCTAATCCAGTTTACAACAGCTATGTTCTCATCCTATACATATGAGGATATAAATGCAAAATCCTTTAAGTGATGTAGGATTTTGGCACATATTTTTTTTTCTGAAAGAAACATGCTATGCTGCTAAGTAAAATATTTTTTATCATTCCTTCTATTTATGCTGACCCAGTTCTGGGGTCCAGTTTTGGGTGTTTGGTCTGAACACTTCAATTCCAGCTTTGCAAAAAGGACCTTTCCAGATAGATAGCTGAGAAAATGAAGACTTTTGTTTCCTGTATTAACAGCTTGAAGCTATTTTTTTCCATACTAGTTCAAATTAAACTTTTTTTCATCTGGTCAGTTGTTCTATTTATCAATAAATGTTCAAATTAAAAGAAGGAGAATCTAATAAGCAATAGTCATGAAAACACACCCAAAGGAAGATAAAATGAATACTGTTTTTCAGGGAAAACAAACATTTGCATTTCTCTAAATAGGAGACATGAATACTGTGTTACTAACAAATATTTTTAGTATTGTAAAAAATGGTCAGTCCTGTTTTATCAAAGGAAATTGGAAGTACAGCAATTGACTGCATCTGTTGCCTAAAAATTATGTCAATACTTATGATCTAATTTAAACAAACCCTACTGACTGAGCTGCCATCAGCAGCTACACATACTTGTGTGTGTGTAAGTATTAGAAGTAGTTTATATTTGGTTGAATTGTAGCTAGGTGCTAGCTGGATTGATTAATTAGTTAATTTATTTATTGAATGACTTGACAAATAATAGTTGAATTTGATGTAAGCTTTGTGTTTCAAATGTGTAACCACTTTACAAAGTATAAGTATTTTGTGACAGTACTTTTCATGAAAATAACCACTCTGTGAATCACTGAAAGTTGTGCTGCCTCTGACTGACAAGATAGTGACTTGCTTAGACATTTATTGCAACTTTAGGGAAAACTACTCATAGACTACACTTTTGGAAAGAGAAATTCTCAATACAAAAGTAAATAGCATTTGAAGACTTCGCAAAAACAATCTGTCTGGAGAAACAACTATAATAAAAACATTCCTTATTCCTATAACTGGAAAATAGACAACCAAAATCAGAAAAATCTAGCCAGGTAGAAAAATCTGTTAGAGGTATTCTCTGTCTCCTCCTACCTGATTCTAAAAGGAATACCCTAATTATCACCAATTATATCGAAAATATTTATCTATCTTCAAATTATCTAGGTAGTATGTATAGGCAAAGGATGGATGAAGAATTCTAAATACTCAGTTTCTTCCTGCAAATGCTACTCACAACCACAAATATGAGCCCACTAAGACTATTTTTTAAGGAATGATGTTAATGAAGAAAAGATGAGACAGGCAAAATAGAAATGACAAAGAAAAAAAGACAATAAAAAAAAATACCCGAACAAAACAACCCCCAAAATTATTAACAACCAAACTCCCCACACCTCAACCCACCAATGCAAAACAAGACAAAAAAGAAACAACAAAAATAAAAATAACAAAATAAGAAAAAGCCAAGATAAACAAAAAAAGGCTTGTGTTCCCAGTGCTGAAACAATCCAGTGAAGAACTATAAATGACAAGGAAAGGCAATGTATTTTTTCCTTTGAAAGAACTATACAGGAAGAAAATCCATTTTTACTAAAGTTTTTACCTGAACTCAGACATTTGGCAGCTCATGTGGACTCTGAACTATGTGACTGGGTCTTTACCAGGTATCTCCTGTGTTCTTGTGGAGCCCCTTGATTTCACACATCATTTCCCTACACCCGATAGTAAGAGAGCCTCTCTGCTTACTGGATATAATATGAGAGCTGTTTTCCCTCCTCCATGGTCTTGCTAGAATTGTTAAAAGAAGTATTACTATTTTAAATATCTCTTTCCATTGATGTTTTCTTATTTTAGTGCTGCTGAAACATTCACCACAAGAATTTTTCTGCTTCCTTGGAGGCTAACTTTCATGCAGACTGATAAACCACAATATACAGTAACATACATTTCATAACATACTCAGTTGCCAGTATCCAAAATCCACATGAAGATAAGTGTGGAGCAGTTGACTACAACCAGTAATAGCCCTATGGTGTAGTGAAAATCACCAGAGCTGACGAGTTGCATATTTAATCAAAGATGAATGTAGAGTATTTTCTCATTTTTTGAGTAATGAGAGCTGGGCTTGCAATTTATCACAAGTTATTTTTTTGTGTATGGGGACTGTGCCGCTAGACTAAGAAAACTGGCAAAATGGATCTGGGTCTTTCCAACAAAAAACGTCTTAAGGTTATTGTTATCTCTCAGAAGAATATGTAAGAAGGCAAAACAGCAATATTCTTTGGCATTCAGCTCATGGTTGTGATTTAGAGCCTTTGTCAATGTTGTGCACAAATCCACTATCAGAAATATGCTCTCTTGCTGCTTGAAGCAGTGAAGATAACGATCTTGTTTTCAGTTTTCTAAGGCTGAATGTCTTAATGGCAAGTACATAACCCTATGTGGGAGAGAATTATTTCAAAGTATAGTCCCTTCTTGTAATTTCTGAAGGTTTTGGACAATTTCAACCAAATTTGTTAGAAGAATGGTTTCAATAACATCATACTTTACTAGGCACCTGAGAATCCTATCAAAAGGTATCATCTGCACAGAGATAGAAACTAGGCAATGGGTATGCCAGTACCCTATTTATATTTTCTTGTGCAGAGGAGCAAAGGATATAAGTCTTTCTTGTACATCGTAGATCAGGTGATTCACAAATGAACTCAGAAAAAAGCATTATCCCTAATGCTCCAGTGAATAAGCCAACTAGCCATTGCCATAGGTTAGGAATAAACTTCTATTTTATTCTATTGCTATGTCAAGTCATCTGAGATTCTCAAGGCAATTTATTCCTTAGAGCTTAAATTCACAAATGTTAATATCAATACGATTTAGGCATCCAAACGGCTTTGGCAATGTGGGCATAAATGCGAGTTGCTTATTTTTGTCATCTGTTGGAGCATCTGACATAGTCCACTGTTAAAGCATGATACTGAATGAAATGGGCCAGTGGTCTTGAATACAAGGTTATTTCCTTTGTGTCTTTCTTTCTGTCATTTTAGCATGTCTGAAAATCTGACAAGACTACCAGTGGGAAGAAATTAAATAACAGAATGCCTGGAACTTTCAAACTCATCTGTTTGTGCTGTGAAACTACTAATAGCAGAGAGGGCCTTTAGTTCTAAGCATTTACAACATTGGGAAATATTATTTTAAAGTAATGAACTGTTTGAAATTAGTCACCTTATGAACAAATTTAAAACTTTTTGAGTACACTGATAGGCATTCTTGTCCCTCTGAATTGCACTTTTGTCTCACAATACTGTTCTTAGTTATCTTTACATAGTATTTTGTTTCAGTTATACACATATTCTACAGAAGAAAGAAGAGATAACTGTATGACTGTCTTTCTGAATACCAACAACAAATACTAACACATCTATCATTCTCTTTAGGTCTAAAGCAGTGTCCATGCATCACATTAGCAGGTATTTGTCCCCACAACTATTACATGACCAAAAAGACTGTGCTGCTTTACTGTCCTTCTACAGTTATGGGATTTCATCTATTCACTGGAGCTGTTTATGTTTTTCAAGCTCTCTTGTATATATGGATCCAGATAGGAAAGAAAATCTAGTGTGTGCAACATAAGTGGTTAATTTCAAACTTGAATAAGGACCCACAAAGTCTGGTACAGGAAAAATTTCAGAGGCTTTCAAGGCACTAAAAATTTGAATGCAATACTGTCACGCTGGTTTGAATGATAAACATGCTCACAAAATTGTTGTTCTTCACAAACAATCTGTGAATCAAAAACAGTAAGTATAATTAAAAACCTTAGAATTTACACAGAATTATTCTGCTAGTCATAAATTTTATCTGTAGCTTCTACCGATTTTGAAAATTGTGTTTCAAAAGATTAAGTAAATACCTATGATTCAACTGTTAGTTAAACTGTCTGATACTTCATGAGAGGAAATACCAACTTGTGGATTTTTCATGTTCAGAGCACATATTTCATTTGGACATCCTTTTAGGTTCTTAAATCTTCTGTATGAGTCATGTACATTGGGACTCTGTCATTGCACTTTCTTTTTTTTAAGCCTCAGGTAAAACACATTTGTAATCAAAAGTGGCAGGAAATTAATAAAGAGGAAGAGATTTTGTAAACAATTTTTTCTAGCCTCATATCGTGCTCAAGGAAAAAGAACAATGCATAGAATACAGATATAAATACTTGGATTAAATCCTGGCAGAAGAAATCAAAAAGAACATCATACCAAAAAATGAAGGTCCCTTAATCCAACTACTACCTCCCATTGATGGCATAAATTGGAGGGGCATATGGAAAGTAGGGGAAAGGGTGTTATTGTGAAGCAATCACCAGTTTATGACATTTTTTTATATCCCAAGAAAATGGTTTGAAATCTGCAAAGATTTTATGTAGCGTTTGGTCTTTAGCATAAATGTTTTTAATTGTATAGCCTTTTATATTCATAAGAAGAAAAATAAGCATACCTGCTCCTCTGTTTTATACGTGTTCATTCACTAATTCATTCTTGCAGATCCTTCAAGGCCCTGGTTTAAGCTGTAAACTAAGATGAATGCAGGTTGGATTCAGCACCAATTAAAAAAAAAAACGTAGAAGGTCTGACAGGCAACCACCGCATCAGAGGTATATATGATCAAGAAAATTTTCTTATGGCTTGGTACATGAACTTCAGATTCAAAATACAATGGGCAACCAAAGAGAGCCCAGTAAATTCATAACTCTTACCTGAGCCAGATACAGGCATCCAGTGATAGCAAAGACCAATTATACAATGCCCAAGAACCTTCAGCAGTGTTGGGAAAACCAGTGTGTTACAGCTCAGAGAAGAGAGCAGAACAGGACTAACTCAGCTCAGATATGAAGAAGTCCCTGTGGAAAGGCCTGGAGGACTTAGCAATGTCAGGATTTTTTTTTCTATCTAGAGAAAGATTGATCCACAGAAGATTTGTGTAGGTAGTCACTGGATAGCTTCAAATAATAAGTATTGCATATGCAACACAAACACTTTGTGATGCTTGTTAGAACATATCTCACTCATATAGTTGTATCTCACCTGTGCTACTTACCACTCACTTCCTAATCTCACCCAGATTTATAGGTGACTAATGGGCTATTTGTCTCAACATAGGAAATGAGGACAGTCTGGTGTACAGAAAAATAAGCAAAAAATTCTTCATGTGGGAATATCAGTATGGAATGGTTATGAACTAAATAGTAGTAAAAAAAGCTACAATATAAAGAAATTGGCAGATTATGAGATTTTAAAACACTAATAGTAAATATATACTTCATAATCACTGCCTGTACGTGTGAAATGCATTCAAAGATTTGTCTCACATGCTGCTTTTTGGTGTGTGACTGCAGAGCATAGCTGTTAGTCACCTGTGCTTTGCATTCAGAGGATTACTATTTTCACGGTGTGACATATGTATGCCGAAGAGATTGAACGGTGGGAAAAAAAGTACACTGATGAAGAGAAGAAAATTAAGAAATCTGAGATAAATTTCATCATACTGTTAATTTTTGATGTTTCACTTTTCAGATTCTTGATGGGAATACCTAATTCTAACAGGAGTTTTTTGGGTTCAATTAATAAAACCCCAACAAATGTCTTCTGCTGAGATTAACAACCTTATTTCCATAATTTTGAGCTGAAAGTAATTGTCACATATACAGGTTTGCATACCGGCTCCCCGTCTTCAAGTTCTGAGCAGGGGGATAAGAGAAAAGGAAAGTGCTTGCTGCTTCTATATCCTTACCAGCTCACCCAAACATCTCTCCTAACACAAAATACCTTGATTTCATTCTAGAGAGATAAATAAAAAATTTAACATCACCTTTTGCTCTTAAGATTCAATAGACATACTTTGGATCTACAACATTCCCAGAATGCTGCCTCCAATAATTATTTAAATTCAATCAACCCTCGTGGTTTACCCCAATGTAGTAAAGTCATTTACACATACTGCTTAGACATCAGTAACAGATCTGTGCATGCTCTGTCAAGCCATTGCAATCAGGGGTTAAAAAGCACTGACTTAAACTTTTCATTAACTGTTTATGACACTGGATAGCTAAGGAATAGTAACACATTAGACCACATTAACTCAGTGATGAGTCCTGGGGGAAAAAAAAATCCATTTGAATCCGTTTCTGTAGTTTAGTATGTAATAAATTTGAAGAAGCCCTCATTTAATTTTAAGGAGCAGCTGAAATGAGATGCAGTTGTCACTTCAATGTTTCTTTGCAATAAAACCACATCAGAACAGTATGTGATTCTATTTCTATTTGTGAGAAATCAAAACACTTGCAGAATAGCGAAAGAATGCTGATTCAGGGCTAAAGTTGAAAATCACTGCTTTCTCATGCTTAAGGATGAGTACAGGCTTGGTAGGTTTGGGATCAAATTCAGTGTGATTAAATGGAAAATATATAAGTCAAAGGTATTGTGAAAGATTGGTTAATTACCTAATCCAGATTTCTGATGTACCTGAAGAGAAAATGTTCTCATCTGACTTCAGGTTCTGTTAGTAGTAAACTTTGACCCCATTTAGTTACTTTGGTTTTCAGATTTTAATATGACCTGTTTGTAACCAAACTGTAGAGCAGAGAAAAAATGACAACTTGGGACAGAGCAGAGTCAAATGAAGTTCAGATATTGTTTGCAAACAAAATATTAATGCAAATTAAATCAAGTTATTGCTAGGATAAAGACAAAAAAACAAAAAAAGGTTCTAATTGTTCAATTAAATTAAATGTTATTATAAAAAAATCATAATATACATAAGGCATTTCCAATAAGAAGCAGCTAAATTTAAGCACTGTTTTACTCTGTTCAAATTATTGTTTGCATGAGCATATGGCACATCTGTGTTCCATTATCCTTATTTACCAGGAAGAGTAAATATTGCTTCTTTTTCCTTCCCCCTCTTCCCTATTTGGAGGTCACCTTTTGGATGTCAAAGGGCAGTGAAGACTGCTCGGTACCTTGCCAGTACATTCACCTCCTATACTATTTATTTTCTAGCTATCACTGCATTTGGCTAAGGGCCAATTTAGCTAGAAAAGCCAGCCAGGGCTGATCTGTCAAAACAGGCATGTAAGTGAGCTGATTGCACAGGCCTTCTTGTGCCAGCTTTGCTCCCAAAGCCAGTTCTTCACTGTCTCCTTTGGAGTGTTGTGCACAACACTGTCTGCATGAGTATGAATTCACTTAGGAAGACCTCATATGCCATGCACAAATCTGACATGTGGGCTTGGGGGTCAGAGGACATGTTACAAGGATTTCTGCAAGGTGTGCAACTTGTCGTATGAAATAAAACTTCCTGTTTGCTAATGTCTAGAAAAATACTTCCAGTAAACACTGGTGAAATAGCTTGGCCGGTGTCATGGTTTGAACGGAAATGTTTTTTTGCAAAAAGGTCCTTCTGGTTCTGATCAGAACCAATCAATTGTCTGGCTTGATTATTGGCAAGTTTTTAAGCCACTTAGGAGTTTGATACACCTCTGCGAATCACATTTTAAGATAGACAGAGCCCGGGGAAGCTCTCTGGACTTCCGGCCATCAAGGAGGCCACTTGGGCCTCCGGGCCCTGCGGCCCTCAGGGCCGGGCCCTGCTCGGCCTGGCCCGACCCGGGAGGCAGCCGCCCCTCCTTGGCCCTGTTCCATCTGGGCCCCCCAGCCCTGCCCCATGCAGGTAGAGCTGGGCTGGCAGCGGACCCCCTTCACTGCCACGGCAGAGCTCAGCTCCAACTCCCCCAGCAGAGATCATGGGACCGAGAGAGATAAGAGAAGTTCCAGCCGGGCCGGGTGAGATTAACCCTATTAGTGCTGTTAAGATTTCTTCAGAACAGATGGGCCTGAAAATGCAGATCCTCTCCCAGAGAGAAAACAGAAAGAACATGAAGAGACACCCTAAGGTGTAAGTCAGTAAAGATGGAAGGGCTGAAACCCTGAGAGAAAGAGAGGAGATGCTTCAAACCTGGAAGCTGAAATTCTGTTGCAAAAACCCTTTGGGGATGAACTGGACTATTGGAGTCCCTGCTGTAATTTCATAGAGCATCGGAGGGGTGTAGAGCAATTGGGAGCTAAGGTGCCTCTGCATTTTTTTTTTTTCCCTTTTATTCTTTTGGCTCCAGAGTGTTTGAACTCAGTTTACCTTCACCTGGAGGGGTATGCAGTACACCTGAAGTTGATTCTGCCCAGTGGGTGGGGGGCATGGCCCCACCGTCTGATATGAACTGACATTTGGAATCTTTGGCTGCCTAGTGGGTGGGGGGCATGGTCCCACCCTTTGATGTGGACTGATCCACTGATTGAACCAACCGTACAAAGGAACCAGGAGGGGTCAGTGCGAAGATGACCCCAGTTCCTAGAGATGAAGATTGCTCCTAGAGATGAGTAAAGAAGACCTTGCTTCTGAACGGCTCAGCCTTAAATTGACACCCCATGTTAGCTCAAATTGAAACCCTCGAAAAGCAGCTGTGGGGAAAGCGGTGATTCCAGGTTAGGGACTTTTTCACTGCAAGCAGAAACCTCCTGGGCGGCTGTTTTGCTGTGATATTGAACCCCTAAGAGAGTTGTCTCTAGTGGGAATGTCTCCATAAGGTCAGCAAGAAAGACTCAGAGACCCCTATCTCTTTATGTGAACTGAAAAGTTTATAAAGGTGGTAAACTGACTGAAATCTCAAGGGTTGTTTCTACATTATCAGCGTGAAAAAAATGAGGGGAGGAAAAGTGTTCTAAGGGTTTAGTCTGATTCTAACTTTTGTTTCCTTCTTTTAGGTCTGCTAATAAACTTCTTAAAGTCTTTTAAATTTGTGCCTGCTTTGTTTTCTCCTAATTCTTATGTCACAAAGGTAAAATAAGTAAGAGATGATCTGAACTAAACCACTACAGCCAGTATGAAAACTGTCTCTGCTGTTAACTTCTTGTTCCTTGTGTTTTGATATCTGTTAATGAGAAAATAGAATTTTATCTGACTAGCAGTCAACGAAAGAAAATATTCAGTTCTCTTGAGATATTCTTTTGCCAATTTATTAGACTACATAAAATCTCAAACTTAATTGTTTGAGGGATTTGTGTCACATTTTAAATAGTCTTACTGAACTAATATTGAGAAGATTTTGGAAAGATGGGAGGAATATAACCTTTTTTAAAAAAAGAACCTAACACATATTTTATTCATATGTACAAAAATATCCCAATTTTAATTGGTGTTGGGGGAGAATGATGCGTGAACACTTTGAAAAACTGGATTTTCAACCATTGGGTAAAACTTTTATTACCTATCATGTGTTTTCCCATTTAATTTAGTCTTTTCCTCCTGGCTGTAAGTGAGCAAGCAAGGTGATGACCAAATAACATTAGACACTTTCTTACATTTAGTTGTCATGGTGTGCTAAAATTTTAGCACTCTGGGTCTCATTAGCAAAAGAGAGTAGGATCTCTGGACTATTGCATGTAAAGAGATGTTTCTTTAGAGTTGCCTTAAATTAAACTCTCTCCAGACACTCCTGGCTAGGCTGCTTGCAGAGGTAACCCAGCAAAACCTCAGGGGTGATTGCCTGCCCCAGAGTGAATGGCGTAAAGGTTTTCTATCAGGAACCCAGCCCACGTTCCGAAAGGACACAGGCAGTACTTCCTGGTTGTTTTTCTGCCATGGCTGAACCCATTTTGATTCTGTCAGAATGCAGTCCTGTTTTAGATATTTTTGGGTCTGTGGAATAGGTATATCTTACAATTCAGTACTGAAAAAAGATATGGTGTCTATTCCTCTGAAACTGAAGATTTAGGCCCGTTTTTTTTTCAGAGCACTCTGACCAGCGTGTCAGCAAAATATAGCTAAAATCTGAATAACACGTATTTCCTCTTTCAGTGCACTTATAAATCAAGCAGCAGTGGCGTTTATTTCAGGGACCAAGTGGAACCTTCACAAATGAAGGTAAGATAAGAGCCAAGGGAAACTGCAAGGCAGGGGCACAGTCCCAACCATGAAGAGCAGAGTAGGTCTGGTGGCAGTGCTCTGTGTCAGACAAAAGTCCACTGATTACCAAATGAGTCAGTAGTACTGAGTGAGAGCCAAATCACCAAGACAAGTTTGGACACAGCATACTTACAGTGCAGTTCAGCAAGGGCCATGGGCCAGAACCTGAGCTCAAATGCAGCTCTGGGCCCAAAGGGAAGAGGTATGTGGATGGGTCCCAGAATGAGACTAAAGAAGATGATACTAGTGTAGGGGCTAGTGCAGGGGCCTTATCTTTCCCTCCTGTAGAGATCTATAGCTCTTGCATCAGGGTGTCACTCTTACCCTTGTTCAATAGGTAGAGTCAACAGCAAACTTCGTCCTCTCAAATCTAGATTTTTTTAAGCAAATCTCATTCACAAAGAAATCTGTGGGGACATTCTAGTTCTTCACAGTAACTGTCACAATGTCTAAGCAGACCTGATCTCATTTTTAGATTTAGTTTTCGACAGTGCATTTCTGAGGAGTTTAAAACACATTGATCTTTTAGTTTTAGTATTTCAATTACATAAATGCAGTGTCTGGAAAGCTGATAAGAACTCATATAGATCTATTTGAGTGCCTGCCAATTCCTGTATGCAATTTTGGCATTTTGCAATGGATTCTGCTGAGCACTTTAACTTGTCTACACAATTTGAGAACTATTTTAGAGAAGCATATTAAACGAGGCATGTGAAATATACTACGTGGATCATCAATGGGACTGAGTCTTCATAATGCAAACTTGTACTTTTGCAGGATTGTTCATTTTTAGATGAAGGCCTAGACAACTATGTGTAAACCAGATTTTAAGGGAATAAAACCAAAACTTACTAGCAAATTTTCTCTTCTTTCTTGCACTGCTTATTTAATTCCACATTCTCAGTCTATTTTGTTATCACTGTATATTGTCTGTCTTAATCTCACTTAACAATGTGATCATGATTGTTTTCTTCAAAACCCATTACATTGTCACCAGCATATAAGGAATTTTTTTTCCAGTGCCTGTTCCTTTGTACTTTTCCATCCTTAATGGCAAGATTGTCCTCTCATTTCTTTTCAATACCAAGAAAGGTTTATTGTATCAGTATCTGTGAGATTGACAGTACTATGAAAACATCTGTGCATAATTTCAATCAAGTGGTTTTTACTCCTGTTAGACTGTTCTGATAATGGCTCTAGTAGAAAAGGAAGAAGATTTGGTACATACAGAGGTTACCTTGCTTTAAAAACAACTAAGAAACACTGTTGCTCAAGGCAGTAGGAGAAGCAAGTACCATACTGCTTTTGAAATTCTGTTTATCTTTTCATTTGTTGATGCGAAGACATCACTTAGAGCTATCTGTCCATACAAGGTCAGAAAGATATTTGAGTCAAATGGTATCAAACTAAAGGATAAGTGTCTCTGTTAAGACCTGTTACTTGCTTTGTTGGCAATGGAAAAGAAAGCAAGTAGCAAAAAATCTGGCTGCTACCTTACATTGTCTCAGATTAACATAAACTGCATAAACTGCAAATGTTCCATAAGGGTAGAATTTTTACATTAAATGCAATTCTCTGCATCTGAGTTAGTAACCACGTTGTCAAGTGCATATTTAGGCAAAAGAACGCCATGCTACATCCTATAAGTAGCTTTAGGAAGTTAGACTCTACACATTCAAAGTAAGGAAAAATTAATCCTACTGAAAATATTATTATGCCCATCTGGATGTGATCAGAGTGCAGACCAAACTACACAGCTTTTCCTTCCTTTTTACTGATGGTAAGTGTCTTGTCTGAGGTTTATAGGCATTACCTGTACCAAGAAACTGTAGGCTTTAAACTGGAACAGCTTGCTGACAGTTCACTGAGGTGAACTGAAATTCCTATTTTAAGATAAACTTAGCTTATTTTACAGCAACTACTCAAACTTCCTGGACAGGCACAAACAAGTTTTTATTTATTTCAGAAGGAATTTTCCCTGAATACATGGTGGTAACAGAAGTTGACTACAAAAGTATATATTTAAAGATACAGAAAATACAGATGCATTTAAAAAAGTTTAGTTACAAGTGTAATATTTATATAACCAATAAGAAATCACAAGAAACAAATTGATTTCAAAATCGATAGAATGACTGGTATCTCAATCCTCCTCTACTATACTGATGTACTCAATAGAGTTTCATAGTGTTTACTCAGGACTTAAAACTATGAATCTGACTATAGTTAAAAAAATTATCTAAAGCTTAAATTTGGCTTTTTTATTGTATATCAAAAGTTCTTTGCTAAAAATAAGAGAAAACATAGTTTGAAAACTCTTATACCTAAGCTTTGGAAGAAAAGATGATCTGCCTTTCATCCAGCCTTCACTAGCATGTTTCTCATAGTTATTATTGTCAAGATTATAAATGCAATTCTTGATTTCAAACCAAATTGCCAGCAGGAAGTCTCCTCAGGAACGACATGTAACAATACCTGCTGGGCGAATTGGCCCAGTAAGGTAATAAGCCAGTCAAAAACTAAAATAAAAAAAAAAGTAATCAACTAAAATTATTCACTGTTCCATTCACCTCTTACTTTGAGGATCTCTAAGAATGACTCTTCAAGCAGAAGGGATGTACTATGCTGAAAATTTTGAAACTATTTGAAGGAATTGTTACCTAGTTAGGTCACATACGGAAATTGCCTAACAGATTTTTCCGTACATTTGCCCTGTGAATACAAAACATAAAGGTAAAAAAAAAAAAAAAAATCTGTATTTTCTGTTTTGTATATAATATATATATTCAAATACAAGACAGGTGGCATTTGTAAAAGTGAGTAACCCAGTGTACATGGTCCCTGGCAGTACTGGTAAGCTTTAGGGAGGACCACCAGGATACTGGTGCCACTGTATAGCTGCCCTCAATATGAAAGCTTATGTGGGAGGGGTGATGTAGACCTTATTTACCCTTTAAAGAAGTGTGTAACTTTGGGAGAACCCTTTTCTTTCCAGATAATTTGCTTCATTAGAGCAGATTTTTGTGATATGCCAGCCTAGGATGAAGGTTTGACATCATCCTGCTTGAGGGAGGAGAAAGGGGAAATGGTTTCATTGAAGTTGTCTGCTCTGTGTTTTGCAAGGTTTTTTATCTATCTCGGGAGAAGTTCTCCAACTTGTTGAGCTCAGACTCCTAGTACAAGAAGCAGTGTAGCTAATGCTGCCCTCAGCCTCACCAACTCTGCTGCAAATATTAGTTTTGACCATGTCAAGAAACTGTTAACTCCTTAGAGCCTGAGCCGATATGTGAGAAAACTTATTTTCTCAAAAAGTAGCTCATCACTCTATTGAAAATCACTCCTTTCATAACACACAAAAAGAAGAAAGAAAAAAGTGCTACTTTTACCACTGTAAAAGGAAAGAGAAAAGACATTTTTATTTAGTAATTTAGTTAGCTTGCATTACAATTTCTATTCCAATAGTAATAATTTCACACTAAAAATAAATGAAATTAAATCAGAAATTGTATTTATTAAGATCCTTCATTTGTGATATAAATATATATACAAGTTTGAACATATAAATGAGACTGCAGCAGCCATAACTTTTATGACCACAACAGCAAACTAAACCCTGCTTTAAAAGCTCGAATAATGTTGGAAGAGGAAATACAAAATGGTTGGTAAGAAAAAAACCAAAAATAAACCCCCTGAGTAGCTAAACCTTGCATCACTTGCAGAGTTTACACATTAGCACAAAATTGTTTGTCATTTTTTTGAGTTCAAAGTTATGCTTCTGACATTTAAATATGTGGTGCAAATCTATAAACCAATACTCTTGTTCTAACTATGGAAGAAAGGTTTCAGAGCTAATTGAAGTGTCTGTGTCATTTTTGTGTATGTTTTTCAGTATCAAGGGCTATAACATGTCAAAGGAAAGGCTTTTGTTGAACGGAGCAATTTTTTAAAGTGCTTTTAATTAACATTCATTTCCAGGTTGAGTTTGAGTGCTTAAAGACACTTTTGTTAAGCATTTCTGAGTATTCTTCAGAACCAGTCAAGTGAGAAGTGACTCTTAACAAATGTGAAAGGAGCTTTGGTGAAGAGAAGCAGAAATAGCTTTTCACTACTTATAAAATTCCTTGTTTTGTCTGATATTTGAAATATCTATACTTTTCCTTCTTCTTCATGGTTGTCATAAAGAGTAGTTCTGTGGTTTGCACAAGAACAAAACATACCCTGGGACTTGGAAGCCTGCCTGATGTGGAGATTAATGTGGTATTAATTGTTGAGAAAAAACAAGCAAACAAGGACATATAGGTGCTGACAGATGCTTATGCACATATTGTGCATTTTGTAATTTTGGATTAAACTAATGTAAAGAGGATCAAAATTACTCACCTGGATCAGCGAAAAGATCATATGGGTTACACTTGAAATGTTAAACGTGTCCATGACTAAGTAAAAGAGATCCCTACCCTGCAAACTGAATTTTCCAGTGGGGTTTTCCTCCACAGAGCTCATGACTGGAACAATGGTGCTACTGTGCCAAAAGATGAGATCGTCAATGCTAAACATTACAAATTTATGCAATGGCTTTGCTCACAGGGAAACACAGTAAGCAATTACTGGCTATATACTGTATTCATGATACCTGCTTCACAGGTATCTTTCACACAGAAGACCTGAGGCAACTTTTTTCCAGGCTGAGAAACCCCACCCTACCAGTTCAGAATTGCTGTACAGAAGCCATCCCCCTAACACCTCTACTGCCCTTTGAACATTTTCAAGTCTATGATATTAAAGATGAGTGCATAACATGGAAAATTCCTGTGAGAAAACACTGATTTCTATCCCCTCCCTCATAAATTTTAACACCCGACTTCCTCTTTTGACTGCATGTAACAGAGGAACCATTATGGAACTATTATAGCTCTAAAAACATGTAATACCAACTTGGTCTGTGAACACAATATTTATAAATCAGCTAAATCTAGTGGCAGTTTCTAATGTGACCAGTTTTTGGCTACATACATGCCTTTGCACGAAATCCTTTCCTCTTCTATCCCTGCTCTTCAAAACTTCTCACTGTAGAGGTTTAGCATGACTGAAAGAAAAAAACCTACCCTCATGCTCAGCCAAGAGCTACAATCAAGATTTCAAAAATGTTCAAGCCTAGAAGAGGGTGTAATAGAGCCTTTACAAGCAACACTGGAAACACAGTTATAGTATGAAATTGCACAGCTTTGCGTTAGGAAAATTCAACACAGGGCTAATCAGTTTGAATGCTGCTTTGTTGGCAACACATTACACAGGAAAGCTCAATATTTAGTATGGTTTAGTTTTGCACAATTAAATTTATAAAAGCCCACTGCATCACAATTGGAAATAATTCTACCCTGTGGAGGTACCTTCCCCTGAAAGCCTGGGGGAGGGACCCTGCAGGGTATGGGTGTGTCCCTGTCCCTGTCCCCATGTCATGTGCACCCCATACCTGTTCCTGAGTGGGTGTTTTGGGTGCCCAGTGCCTGGGAAAAGAGCAGGGTCCCATGACTGGGGTCTGCCTGAGAACTCCAGCCATGTGGCTGGAGGAATAAATCATCCCTGAACATCTAAAGAAATATCGCTTCATCTTTCCTTCCAGGTTCATTGCTGTCTTATACTTGTTGTAAGGATTCCTCATTACAACACTACCCACCTGAGGATCACCCTTGAAACTGAAGAGCAACCAACCATCATGAAGTTTCTCAGTTGTTTCCTTACTCTTAAGATGTTGTACAACTGCTTTTGAATTCAGACCATTCTTTTCTGGTATTTTCTGTTTTATTGAATTTCACCCAAGAGAGAAGTGATTCACAGAAGTTATCTTGAGTGTGGCTTTAGGCACATCTGTAATGTACAATGAAAGGAGAAAAATACACAACAGAAAGGGAAATTCTGTTATGGACCAAATTGCTTTTTCTAGGTCATATTGACCAGCTCCTTATATGGAATATAGCTAAAATCCAGTAGAACAACTCCCATGGAGAGCGATAACCTTGTGAGAAAAAGGACACCATAGTTCAAATACAAGATTTATTAAGCATTGTCTTGTAGCTTTGGTTTTTTGGGTTGTTTTTTGGGAGGGTTCTTTCTTTCTTTCTTTCTTTTGTTTTCCTTCCTTTTTTTCTTACCAAACCAAGATTTTCTGTCTAGTATTCATCTCACCTTTCTAGACACCGATAACATCTTACCTACATCCTAAACTGCTTTCTAAACTACTTCTGGTCAGTTCTGGTCAGTTTAGTTTCTGGAACACTTTGCTTTCCACTTTCTGAACTTCACATATCATCTGTCACTTGGATCACCTTCATCATATTTGTTTTCACTTTGTTTTCTCTCACTGAGAAGAGAATGACCTTGTAGAGGTCTTATACAAATTTATGTGTTATTTAAGTCCAATTTCTCAAAATATTTTTGTTGTGAAGAGAGTAACTGAGATGATCCTGCAACTCATGCTAAATTATATTGAATACCTAAACTTAGCAACACAAAACCAAAACTGAATGCTTCTTCTTACATAACAGCCATGCAATACCATATATTACAGTGCTGTAATGCATTTGATATTGTCTGCCAAAGTGTAATGGATATAGAAATCTTTGTCCAGTATTTTGAAAAACCATTAAAAGTGACAGAGAAATGTATACCTGAGCATGCCTGTGTTTGAACACTAGCCGCAAATTTTGGCTGGAGTTTTAGAACTTCTTTAAATTTAGACCCTTTGATTCTTCAAAAGATGGGAAAAAACTTACTGCTTATTTGTTATTTGATTTCTTGCAGGTAATTGGAATAAAGAAAACAACTGTTTGCTCACAGTTGTTTCACAGGAAGTCTCAGTGTTTGGACTTTGTGCACTGGAGTTTTCTCCTTTCTTTTCCTTTGGGTGATTTCTGTATTACTCAGAAGGGGAAGGTTGGAAAAACCTTACTTTGGCTCACCTATTTCAATTCTCCAATTCCATTTGCACTTGTTCTTCTCCCACTGCATAAAACTGATGCACAGCATAATGGCTGACAACATAAACACAACTTCCTCTTGGAAAAAATTGGTAAAAGCTACACCTCCTCCTGTAGGTCCGCTATTTTCTCTTACTACATACACTATGGAAACCATCATTCTATTTAACACTTAATATTGAATCAAAGCCCAGAGATTTTAAAACCTTAAACTAATGTGCACCATCTACAGATAGACCCTTTGAAATAGTGGGATTCAGATTGAACTGTAAATAATATGTGAAATATTTTCCAAGACAGAGCAATCCTAATATTAAATTTAGAGCTAATCAAATCTGGTGTGTCAGAATGAAACACTAAATCAAGACAGCATCTTACAGGCATCTGCCAGTTTACTCTAAATATTTAATGATAACAATGGTCAACATAATTGATGGGATAGTTATCTGCTACTGAACTTTAGTGCACAGAAATAATACATTCATTTTCCTCCAACAATCATCAGCTGCTTAGCTTTACTTTAGCCTCTCATAGCATGTAGCAGTTCAGTATCCCAGAAGCTGCATCCAAACCTTTTACAAAACTATATGCAATTCCACGAGGGTATGAAGTGTCACTTTCACAGATTTCGTTTTTCCTTAGGGTGACGCGAGAGGAGTTATCTAGTTATGTCTTTCATATAAGAAACTAATGCAGTAATCTTCTGTTTCATAGCTAACATAACTGTGGGAATTTAGTGCAGGTGTAACCACTCCCCTTTATCAGAGGAAACCTTGATCCCACTGGATGTAAGCACTTCAAACCTAGTGAAAGATGGACACATAGTTACACGTTCCCTACAGCTGCTTCCAGGATCACCCAGAAACCATGTCAAACCTTTCAAGACCTAAATCAAATCTGAGAAGATCACTTGGCAACCTATGAAGCGTGCTGGCACTGCAGGAGTGCAGAATCTTGTCTGTAACAGTTCAAATGTGCAGTTTCAATGTTATATATACATGCTATTTTTGTTCTCTGCCAAAACAATCATTCTGATCAAAGACTGCTAGTCCTGTAAATTTATGACATCCAATGTCTCTATTTTCACATTCAATAAATGCCACTGTCAAATCACTATCTGAAAGACTATTGTGGTAGATCAGGTAAAACCAACAAAACACATTTTGGAAGCATTCCAGCCTTACAAAACTAAGAGTGTGGCTGTTACTCATGTTTTCAGGTATATACCCTCCCCAGCATCTTATCTTTACTGCAGGCTGCAAGTTAGCATCACAGTGTCAAGGCAGAAGGAAGGAATGATTATTAAGACAGCAGTTTGCAGAGAAGCAGGGCTATTTCCTACACATGCCTAGTATCACACACTCGTATTTTCCAAATTCAGCTTCTGTGTTCTAGGAGGACACTCTGGCAGTGGCTTTTGGAGTGAGTATTTGGCAACTTTGCACTGGAAGCCATAATTGTTTCCTACCTTCTACACCACAAGCCCCTTCACTTTTAGAAGCTGACAGTCAAAACTTTCACCCATCTTTCCACCAAGATTTGAAAAAAATACTTGATGCTGCATCTCTCAATTGGGTGTCCAACTTGACACACATGTGTAACATGCCCAGTGTGTACAGAAGGATGAAGACGACTAGTCTACAGAAAGATGCATTTCTCAATAAAGCAGCCCTTTAAACATCATACTTTGTGTTATTTTCTAAAGTCTTCGGTCAGGAGAAAATTATTAACACAATGTTATGTCCAACAGATTGAATATCTTTGCCAGTGCCTATGATTCCAGACAATGCAGGCTTCTAAGATAACAAATATATCTGCTTAGCTAAAAATAAACAAGTACCAGTTCACTCACATGCAGTGAAACCTCCTCTTAAAGCAAGTGCAGGCCTCTTTTTAATCAAATCACATTAACATGAGGAATAAAATGTTTCTTCTAACCACTTGACTGTGAAACCATCAAATAGACAAGAAACCAGTCCAAGACTGGCCTGTAGGTTCTGCACATAGCTTACAGAACTGCATATTTGGAGACCATTGATTGCCTTGATGGCACACCTTCCTTTTGTGCTGCAGGCATCTTGTATGTGTGAAGAAGGTATAATTTCTTGACAGTCCTATATATATAGCACAAGATTTAAATTTAGTCCACAACGGAACTACTGAAAACAAGAGACTGTCTCTCTGGGGTCATCATTGATTAAAGGAGAGGAGGGAGAGCAAGAGAGGAAGAATGTTAGTAACAGTTGTGACATACTAATTTCAGTCACCTAGAATCTGAATACTGCCCTAAAACCTAAGACAGAGAGAAACTGCTGCAAAGCTACTATTAAATTTCATAAGGAGAAGTTCCATCTACCATTAACATTTTAGCTACTGAAAATGTCATTCCTTTCCATTGGGAAACCAGCATTACTAACTCAGTTTCTTCTCCCATGAAGAAACTTGCTCAGCTACAAATCCCTACAAACCTGGAAGGCTTGTACATGTGTGTACTATGATGAACTGACCTGGGTAATATGATATTGGGTGAAATATTTAAGAGATTTCTAGCTGTTTGCCTCCAACCTGCCACATGACTATGCTTTGACACTTCAGCTCTGTTTCTTCTGCCTTTGCTCTCTCCGTGTCTCTCTCCCATCGACCACATCACCCTCAACAAGCACCCTGTCCAGACTAAAAAAGCTGTTACAAAATATAGGTTAGAAGACCAGAAAAAAATCACAAATTTTGTATGTTAGAAACCACTACCTCAATTTCATGGCAGTTAGAAGGTCAGGTAGAAACACATGAGTTGAGAAGGTCTCCTTTAGAAAATTCCTCAGCAAAAGCACAACAAGGTAATGTTTTTTTCCCCACCTTTGGCTTATGAGTTTACTACATTTGATGTTGCAACTATAGTTTTGAGAAAAAGAATATAAATCTCAGTATTCTTCTATTCAATCATCAAAGCACAGAAGCATAGATCTTACATTTGTGAAGACACATTAAGGCTTCAGATACAGTCACCAAATTTCAAATTTCCCCTTGCCCTTCTGTTTTCTGCAAATTTTAGAAAATACCTTTAACTTCAGGTTTAAGAGTGACAAACAAATACAAGATAAACATTATGTTTTTAATTGCTACATCCTTCACAGCATTTTGCTGAAGTAGAAATACTTGTGATTTCCTTCAAATTTTCTTGGCAGAAAAGTAGATAGAGGAAGGATATGCCTATGCTTGATTTTCCCCTTTTGGTCCATTGAAAAAAATATGGGAAGAAAAATTCAAACCTGGAGTTTTCTTCATCTATAGAAGTTGATGGAATAATTCAAGCTTGAAATTCAAATTTTAAGTCCAAACCCTCACATATGTATTTATATTTCTATGTTAACAATCCAAAATTTATGTTATTTACAGGCATTGCTTTTGTTGGGGGGGAAAAAGTCATTAAAGCACTTAGCACTGCAGTATTTGAGCTATCAGTCTTCTGTTTGTCTTGCTATACTTTTGTTCAATCTTTCTGCCAATGAGCTCAGGACTGAAGTGGACAAGCCATGCTGGACTGATGCTGTTCAGTTCCTCTGGGTTATTGCATATGGAGGAAGCTCTCAGTTCCCACTCACCCTTTAGTCCCTAAAATACTAGTAGAATTGTCCTCCCTCTTGGGTAACAGCTTATTATTTCCAAATACCGGATGGAGAACACTGGTATAAAGAGCTCCAGCAACTTCCTAAAATCACAGAAGATATCCACAGAAGAGCAGACACTAAAGCCAGATCTGTGAAGTTCAGCATAATACGGGGTATGTCCCTCCACAGTGTGTGCCTGCAGGCTTATAGACATCAACGGCGTTATGGTTTAGACAGTGGCTCATTCCTCACCCTCTTTCTTTCTTTACCAGGAGCAGCCAGTAGAAAGAGCAATCAACGACAAAACACGGACTTAAAATCTCAAGCAAGTATCAGATGGATCACAAGTCTTCTAGGCTTGGAAATACTTGAAAAAAATTTCATGACAGTAGCATATCACTCTCTGAAGGTGGTGCTCCTGGCCATGTCGCAGTAAGGAACTGCCTGCCTCTCAAGCCAGGGGATATCACAGCTTCCAGAAACAGGACACCAGTCTTCTCAGACTGCAACACCTACTGCAGTAGCATCATTTACTAAACAAAAATCATAAATCCTCAGAGAAACACATTAGAGTGAACTTCAAGACAAGATTCAAAGTAAGTTCAAACTTTTAAATCTCTTTCTATTGGAGATACCTAGAAATGTTATTAGTTAGCCTGATTGTTGTTGAATAGAAGAAAAATTTCACAATAATTATTCTGACCCTGGAACATTTTTAAAACACATTCATCCCCAAAGCACCTATCAAAAAACTTTAAAACTCTCTTTTTTTTAACAAAGTAAAAAAACCAAACAAAAAAACCACTTTGAAACTCAATCCAGTATAAATCTGAAGAGCCAGACCAAAGAACAGAGCATAACATAATGTATGCTTGTAATATCCAAGATCAAAGATGATGAAATTAGTTCCCCTTTATTCACGTATAACATGGCCCACTAGTAATTCACATGATGCTTTGAGTAGAGTTTAGTCACCCTTGTTATAAAAAACATGGTTGTCCATTCAGATCTTCACTATTCAGGCAAAATTAAACTTCTCATTAAAAACAACAGGAAAAGAAAAAGTACTTAAACACTTCTATGAAGATATAAAAAGCTGTGTCATCATTATTTAGGAAGCTGCCTGGTTTTACAGATCCCTGTATCCATGATGCACTGCAATAAGCTTGCTGCTTTGCCTCTGAGAGGACAAGATCAGGCAATAACCAAGCAGACATGACCTTTACGAGGCAACAAACTGATCTCAAGACTGATTAATTAAATCATACTAAACATTCTGTGTATTATGAAGTGCTGAATTTTATGGAAAATTTGAACCCACCTCTCACAGTGCTTCTAAGGCAGGTAAGTAAACATATTCCTTATTGAAAATATAACACGCTAGACATTCAAGATCTCCTGTATTTGTTCTCAGAAGAAGCAGAGGAATAAATTTCTAGTGAAACCTTTCACAGCTCTTAGCAGAATACTGTAAATTCAGTTCAAAACTCTTCCCTCATTTTGATGATGTTTCAGCACCTCCAGGCAATCAAATTAAACTCTTCATAGTGCAAAGACAGCTCAAGCTTTGCTGGCATTTTAATCTATTGCTCAAGTTTCTGCTAGTCACATGAAGCCCTGTGAGACAAGACCAAGAACTCCCAGCACACTTCTCCCTTTTATCCAAGGTTGGTAGTTAGACATGTAAACAGAGATTGGAGCTGAAACTATCTATATTGCTTCCAGATATAGATAATCAGATGTAATATATCTTCCACATCCATTTGATCAGAGGAAACACCAACCACTCAAGTGTTCAAAAGCTAAGTCCTGCCAATATTCCCACAGAAGACCTTATACATTGCAGTCCCAACATATTGATAAAGTGGTAGAAACCCCGAACATAAATTTCCTGACACTTAGAATCTAGGCATGGAAATAGCCTCTGGTGATTGCTGACCACACACTGACCCCTGTGTGTAGCTTACGAAAAGCTACAACACAATCGAGCCATAAAGATTTTCATCATCCCAGTACTGACACCAAAACCAGGGGCAGTCTGAACCCAGCTTATTGAGCACATCCTTGTAAAACACGAGAGAGGGAGAGAGAGAGAGAGAGACGTTCAATGCTGCAATTTCCCCCAAGGCAAACCAGCAAAAGACAACAAATTAGACCATCTCAGATGCACTTCTGCACATCCATCACACTGTTGTACCCAGGAACACTGGAATGCATCAAAATTAGTCCTAACATGAAAAACTGTTGATTGCCTGCTCTGTGCTATGCTTTCTGACAGATCCAGCTGTATGAAAGAAAATTATGCAAAGAACATTTTGAAGTCCTGGTTATAGCCTATAAATACTGTCCATCTGAACACCTTGTTTTACTTTTATTACTTACTAAGAAGAAATTAATAATAATGATTTCTAAGGAAGTGTAGAATAAGTATTGATGTTATCTTTCACAGCCTGTTAGACAAAGGTCTCCCAGAAATGACTTAGTGATGAACTAAAATTTTTCATTTTGGCTTTCTAGTCCTGTATTTTTATTATTTTATGTATCAACACTACTCTGAACTCTACTACAAGTACTGGGACAGATACATGAGATTGTGTGTGCTCTTCTGGGATGTATCAAGTTTTCTTATATTGGATAGAGCTTGACAGACTTTTCACAAATTGCTTAATCACATAGTGAACCTCCTTATACTTCTGGTCTCCACAGTTCTTGACAATAATGTGATCCAAAACTAAATTTTACTCTGTTTGGAAAGGTATTTCCTTTAGCCAGATAATTTTGTTGAATGTTCCTATTTTCTGGTCACTGAAAGAATTGAATACTTGTTCCTTAATCAATGTTTTCACAGCCTACACAATACTGAGGAATGGTATCACATCTATCTCCTGCTGTCTGTTTTGCAGGCTGAAGAGTCCTAGTTTATTAAGTATTTCTTAATATGAAAACTCTTCCATTTCTTTGATCATGCTTTTCATCTTTCTTTTTACTTCCACAGCCTGTACCTTTCTGAGATAGGATGATTAGAACAGCAGGAAGCACTCAGGAAATGCATGTACCATGAGTTTATACAACAATGTAATCAGATATTGTGGTTTTCTAAATTATTTTGTTAATCATACTTAACATTCTTCCTCTTTTTTTTATTGCTATTGACATGAATCTGATATTTTTATAGAGCAGCTTATAATAATGTAAGATGTTTTTGCTGAGTAGAATCAGATGAATTACCTGACAGGTTGGAGGTAGCAGTTATCTTTTTGCCTATTTGCATTGTTTTCAATCTATTTAAACTATTCACTTCCTGCCTTACTGAATAACCATTACCACAAAACAAATTTATGCAATGATTTGCAGCCAATCTTTCTTTTTTTAAATTTCATTTTGACTCACTAGAAAAATTTTCCATTTCATAATTTACTCTCTTTCTAGTATGAATGTTTGCACAGCAGCACTCCTAAAAGAGGCTATAATGTATCCTCATGGGTAATCCATGTTGAAAACTTCTTGCCTTGGTTCATTATTTTAAGAGAATCTTTATTTAAATGTATTCTGTATAGCAATGGGAAAAAATAATGAAAAAATGTGAATAAATATTTTAAATATTAGAATGACATAATAAAATTAAATTAAAGCTCAGTAATAAAGGACTTAACACATGAGGAAAAAGCCGATCTGAAATATCCACATAAAATGAGATGAATATTTGCTTTCAGATATTACCTTAAAAGAAAAGAATGACGTGCCACTTACATACTCTATGAGTTTGATAAAAAACATTGAATTTTGAATTTCTCTGACAGATACATGAAGTTGTGAAACAGAAAAATTTCAGTATGTTTTCAAAAGGTCCCTTGAGAGATCATTAATCCAATTCTCTACTCAAAGCATCATCCATTAATTTTAACCCAGTTTTCCCACTTTGTCCATGCCTTAAAATCCTTTAAAAAAAGAAATGTCCACATTGTTTGGAAATCAGCTTCAATATTACATATCAGATATTTTTTTCTAATATCCCATTTTAACCACTCTTGATTTAATTTACACCTCTTGTCTTTCATTCTTCTGTCATTCTCCAATGTGAAAAGCCTTTATATTCACATAGGTGCTATGAGGCTGCTCCTAGAGCCTCCCAAAATGTGTCTTCTCCATGCTGAACAAAGTTGTCTCCTTCAGCCCCTACTGGTCAAGTTTATCAAGCTGACAATTTCCCTCATTTTACCAATCTTTTAATAACTCAGAGATTCTCATTTGGCCATATAATAATTACTATCACGGATCTAAGATTTGTATAATAGAATTCTATGTGACTCATAGAAATATTAGTAAAGCATTTCAGATGTACTCTGATTATTAGTAAAAATTTCTAACAAAAGGAATCTAATTTCTAGGAAAACCTTCCCTAAAGATAACATGAGAACTGTCACAATTCTTAAATTAATTCTTTGCTGCATTTGTTAATGTAACTAATGAAATTAATTTCCACTGAATTTACTAACATGAATGGCCTTACACCTTTAAAGTACTTCACAAATTTTCATTTTATATGAGCAGTATTTATTATGTGAGTATACACACTCACATATAATATATATGTATATATGCAACTACATATGGCATCATGTAGGACCCTTCCAACTCAGCATATTCTGTGACTCTGTGATTTGATACAGAGACATGACTAGTTACTTTGAATTAGTGTATGGAACCACCCTCATTCACAATGTGCACACAAATATAAAAAGTAGAGTATTTTCAAACTTTCACAGAATTTATAATTCAAAGTACTATTTTTTCCCCTTGCATAAAGAGTTCTTCCAAAGATTTCTTGTTTACAAAAAATAAGGTGTCCCAAATTGGATTTAGTAAAATAGAACAGCAGCTTGTTAGTGCTTTGTGGTCAAAGGACAATTTTAATGAAATATAAGTTCCTCTTTAATGTAATTTTCATGAAACCATCCTTCAGGATGTGTGCAGCCTTCAGCTCAGTAAGACACATTCCAAAGGCCTGATTCTCCAAAGAAAAGATGTCTGTTTGTATTTCTATTTGAAATCATACACACAAGGAGTCATCAAGCCTACTGTTTCCTTCGGTACATCATTAATTTACCTAAGCTTGGAAAATGCACTTTGGTCCTGATTTAAATTTATGGTATTCAGTAAATTGTTTATTCTGATTGGCTCTTTAACAGAAAATTTAGGACTGAAATTAAGCTGTCTGATTATTACTTTATCAAAGTGATTAAATATATTGAAATACACTCACGTTATTTCAGAGACTGAAATTAAAATTCCAGTTATCTACCATAGGTAAAACTTTAAAGAAAAATGTTGAATAGGCTGTTTCTGAAAGCTGTCTGTTATGAAGGTATTTGCTTATTTTTTCTTGTTTGCAACTTTGAGTCATCACTGTTTCTTTTGTAGGTGGAAGTAATGACAACACTGAAACAGCTTTGAGAGACTATTCTCTGGTTCAGTGAACTGAAAATTACACAACCTCTCTTGAGATTCTGTTTAAATTTTTGAAATGGTTATACAAAGTCTTCAAAGATGTCTGCATTCAAGTAAGACAGAGTAGAAAATAAACTGGGGACAAATCTGGCTTACCTTATCCATTTAGATTGTCCTATGGATGTTAATGGCACTATTTAACATGAAGGATATATGAAAGTAAGTTTTATTGTATTAAATTTGTAGTCAGCAACCCATAACATGCGTTCAATCCATGAAAGAAACTATTTTTAATAGCGTTGTAATAAAATCTATTATTGTGTAGTACTTTCTTTAATATTCTTTATGTGAATCATTTTTAGATTTCATAGTCTTTTTCTATGTTGAAAAGGTGACCTGGAATATAAGTTTCCAAAGAGATTTTCAGAGAGGAAAGTGTGGGAGAGAACATTTCCAAATGTTTATACTATTTCCTCAGTAGTTCTCCAATGCTTTTTGGTGCTTTTTATATTTTAGCTAATCTCTCAGTGGATGTGAAAATAAGAGTGAAAGGTAAATCCCCTATTCATGCTGACTATCTATCCTTGAAAAGAGAGGGGGAAAACTGAACCAAAAGCAGACTGAATGCTCTTTCCACCTTAACTACAAGAATTGGGAGTTTGCTTCACCATACACATGCTTTTCTGAGTTTCTAAAGAGATAATGTGACATTGATTTTCTTAAAATGTCATTTCAGTGGATGAAATAGTAACTCCCAAGATTTTCAAGAGTTCTGAGAAATAAAAGATGTTTTCTCAGAAGAAGCTTCCCAATTACACCTATCTTGTCTGTCAGTTCTAGGAATATCACTTCTTATAAGGATTCAGTCAAGAATTCATAAAATGGGACATAGATTACTTCTCCATGTTATGCTATGTTATGTTAATCTAAATATGTCCTTAGTGCTAATGTCTTGATAATATTTTAACATAAAACTAGTAAGACATGTTAAACTCCCCAATACAAAGAAGCTAATGTGATCTTGTATATAGAGGAGTAAAAATTTAAAACTGTGATTATTTTCTACAAATACACTATGATGAAACAGACCATTTTAATGTAATTTGAAAATATGAATACCAATGCCTCTGGCTCTGAAAAAGGTGATAAATATTTTAATTATATACCATGATTTTTTACTAAATAGAGTGTTGAATATAACACTCAGTAAATTGCAGTATTTTTTGATTAGTATATACAGTTCATCAGTAAATTTTTTTTCTTATATGAATAAATGGCTGATAACAGAATATATTTTAATCTTATCTTTATATATATTTTTACAGTGCCTTAACACCTTACCTATTAAAACTAAAGCCTTATAAATTAACAAGTACTCACCGTTTTTTTCAGAAACAATAAATCAATAAACATGATCTCTGAAATAAATGCAACAGGTTTAGATTATTATTATTTAAAATAAAAATGTGTATTCAAATCACCATTATGTCCTTCAGAGGTTCTGTATATGGTTACACTAATGGTAAGTCTGAGGACTTGTGAATTACTTCTAGCTTCACTTGTTTTGACATAACTTGTGGATGCATAATGATAGATAGCAAAAAATATGAAGAGAGAAAAGAAAGAGATTTTTGTCTACACTTATACGTGTCTACTCAAATGAACAAACGTAACCTTCAGTCTCACACTGATGTCAACCCATGAATGCCAGGAAGTCCTAACAGACTTTTATTATTGCTCATTAGTAAAAATTGTGTGGATACTACTTATTCTGCTTAGTGGACATACTGGTTTACAAAGTAGGTAAATGCTGAAAATACCAGTCTGTTTTCATTATGAAATTTCCCCTTAGGCATATAATTTGATTGGTAATGGGCTAAGAATGCTTCCTACCTGTTTATGAGGTTGTAACTATATTCTTTGCCAAGAAACAAAATTCCAGGTTTTTCAACTCATGGTATAATTGCTATAGAGAAATAAAACAGCAATTCTCAAGACATTAATGAATATTACCACATTTCTTTTTACAGTTTTATAGCTTTTCATCCTTCACTCTACATAGCTACTATAAATATGTTGAGATTAGCAGTTACCACTGGGGTTATTTTATGAAAATGTTGGTCCGAAGTTTTATGTGTCTCCTCTCACATGCCTTGGTGAAAACTTTATCCCACCACAAGCAGATCTCATTATTATTAAATTATGTTGCATATTTTAGGTGAAATATTTTGACATAATTAGGAGATGGCTTTGAAGTTGACATAATCATATCTCT
>JACBWW010000020.1:9189684-9222159 GCA_020086605.1 Lanius collurio
GAATACAAAGTAAGAGGGAGAAAATAGTCTTTGAAGTGAGGGGTCTTGATTAAACAAGAGTTATGAGGCCCATGTATAATTTAGACTAAAAGGCTACTTTATTTTCCTGTAACAACATAATTGGTCTTAAAATATGTTTATTTTACAGTTCCTTTATACTGACAGGGTTAAGAAACAATGATTTAATCTAAATGAGAACACAGGCCTAAGGAAAATATGTTTGAACTTCTCTTCACTGATAAAAATGACATATAGGTAAAAGTAAGTTCATTATTTTAATTTCTTTTTTTTTTTCACTTTGACACAAATTCAGACTCAAATGTAATTCTTTTTCTAAAAAAAATGTATTTTTTGTTCTTTTCAAACAGAAAAATTATATTAGTTAAAAAGTACACAGTGAAAAAGCCATTAAAAAATTAGGGGATTTATTTTAAAATAGAGTTGAACACAAATTTCAAATAGATATTATAAGAAAACAGAATAATATTTTCTATTTAATTATTTAAATACTTGCAAAAGATACAGTCCATTGAAGTTTTTGAACAAATTCATCATGACTTTGAGATATTTCATTCAGCTAGTATATGGGGTTTTGAGAAGAATAATAATTTTGCAAAGCATTTCTGTAGTAACAGAAAATGTTATTTCATTTTTTGCACATAGATGGGTTGAGAGCCATGTATTGAACCTAAGTAGCAAAACACTCAGGTTAGGATCCCTGTGGGTGAAAGAAGACAAGAATAGGAGGAGAAGTAAAATGGAATTTAATAATGTTGGATAAGGAAAAGAAAATACAAGGTAGACTACTTCAGAAAGAGATAGTTCAGTGTAGAAAAACTGTGAGAAACTGAAATGGCTGAGAAATCAAAATCATGAGCATAGCTTTTTATTTTCACACAGTGGGGCCTATAGAGTTGACTCAGCTTTATTGAAGTAGCACACAGAAAATGCCTCACTGGAAAGTGTAATTACATACTCTTCTTTAGTAGAAAAACATCCTTGAAGTTACTTTCAGTCATGCAAAGGACTCTGAATACCGGCCCATAACAATTTTATTGTTGTGATTAAAAATTTCTACAACTATTTTCATGTTTCCCAAAATTTCTTCTGAGAACTGTTTTCTGACAAGCATTCCCATTTTGAACATGTTACCTAGAATTTCAAAATCAAAATTTCAAAATCAAAACATTTTGAAAAAGAAGGCAACCGAAGAATTCCAAAATCAATGATGCTGCTGAGTTTCTTCATTTTTATGTATTGAGATCAAGATATTTGAAATAATACTTTATTCCCAGACTTCTACAGTTATTCCCAATCTTCTACAATCACAGCAGAATATTAGAGTAAAGGAACAGAAATATCTGTGACAGTGTCACAGATTAATTTGCACCTCTGCATGGTTTACTTTAATTTCTTCCAATCAAGTGTAATTAATTAATTGGAAGCAAAGTGAAGTGCAAACTCCTTTTAGAAATTTTATAAATTAAATGGGATATGTTCTAAATTAGAAATATATTCAGCTGCATGTGAAACTCTTGAGAGATATTTTCATTTAAGAAGGTCATAAAATCTGTATTAGTTTTTTCAGACTACTTCAGAAAAACTACACTGACAGTTTTCATTACTTAGATTCATATATTTCAAAACTTATTGTAGAATCTAATTTTGCTTTCTGACTAAATCTGAATCTCATTCTCTTGGCCATGTCATTTCTTTGAAACAACAACAAAGATGGTTTCAGTTAAACTGCTCCAATTAAAACAAAAATAAACTTTTTTCATTATGGATTTTTAAGTAATGATCCCAGCCCATGACAGATTGCTTTGGGAACAGTTGTTCTATAAGTAAGCCTCCAGTTATGAATGTTTGAATACGAAATGGAAGTCTTATTCAATTAAGTCAATCAATTTAGTTAATCAATTAATCTGGCAATTTTAGACACTACTACAACCTTTTTTAGTGGAAAATATGCTGGAAAACATCTAAGGAAAATTTCTGCAAGTTTTAGTCTTCTAACCTCTTTTTCTCTTTAAAATATCCATTTTTTTTTTGGATGGGAGGAGCATAATTTACATCCAATTACATATTAATACTCTTGTATTTTCTGCGCCGAAGAGCCCCTGGTAAGCAGCAGGAAAGAAGTGACAAAGAGTGAATAAAAAACATGTGCAGGAAAGAAAGAGACGAATAGTTACTGATGATGACAGAAATGATAAGAAAAATCAAATAACTAATACAAAGGACAAAAAACCTATGAAATGCCACTATAGTGTCAGGTTTTACTAATGAATTCAACTAAAAGGAATCAACAGATAAAATTGTTGATTACAGAGGTTGAAATGAGCTAAGACTATTAGGCATTAAATATGTATATAGCCTTCACATTTGAATGGCTGAAGTTTAGAGTCTAATTCTCCAAGGATTGAAGAGGTAGAAAAGAATCATTAGTCACTCAGTTTTTATTTAGCTTAGATAAGCACATGCAAATTTTGCATTCTGATTCCAGTTTCTGGTTAAAATCTTGTTTTAACTAGATAACTCTCTTCATAATTACAAAAATATTCAGATACTAAAATAACTATGACTTTTTGCAGACACTCTTATGATGACAACTATTGTATACTCGTACTATATTTCACATGGAAATTTTGAAAGATCATGCATTAGTTAAATAGTGCCAAAAAGTTCATTTTAGTTGGATAAATATTAAGCAGCAAGGTGAGATAAGGAATGTGACTAACACAGGACAATCATACAGCCCAGCACAGCCTTGTACTTTCAATCCTTCTTGGATGTTTCCTCATGATTACTAAATAGCCTGCTTAGTTGTGATTATTCTCTCCTAACAGTTCTATTCTGAAAAAAAGGTATGTCAAACTGTTGGAATAAGATGAGTTTTGCAGTTTGAAATACTGAACAGCAGTGCAGAACCGTGTGCCTCATGCAAATTAGTTCATCCCTTAGCAATAATCTAGCAACCAATCAGAATGGTCCCTTAACCCATATAGTTTTCTAATGCACTTTAAATCATCAAAGTTCAGGTGCCTTACACTGTTTAAATGTAAAGTAACAAGGAAATTTAATCTTAAGATTATTAAGTATTTATAGCAGTGACTAAGGGGTATCACCTAGCAACAATGTGCCCCACAGCATAAATCTAATAAACTGTGGCTCATCCTTTCTGTCATCCATGATCAAATAATCAGGACAGGAAAAGCACAAGTAGTGATGACATTGGGAGAATCTAATGATAAAGTACAGGAGCATTTTAAGAAACAAAGAATGTGTTTAGATAAAGGAATATAGTCTGCAGAATAATTAGAATAAAGTAAAGCTGGACTTCAGCCACAGTAAGCCAAATGGAAAGAAAAGATTAAAGTGAGAGGGAGGGGGAAGGAAAACTGGAGGAAGAAGATAAACGATTAAACATGGCAGACATAGGGATTTGTGAGAAGTAAATAAAATAAGATGCTGTCAACGCATCTTTCCTTGGCTGACTTCTAAAAAGGAGGGCAGAGAGATTAAAATTTTATCAGATAGTTTAGAAGATTATGGTAGTTGTACCTTAAAACATAAAAGCTACTTTGCAGGGCCTCATGCAATTCAGCAGGATGCAGTTGGGTCAGAATTGATATCAGCAAGGCACTGAGGATAAGTTTGAAGTTATCACACCGTAGAAAGGAGAAAAGTTCAGCCCAAGATTTACAATAAGTAAAAAAATAAAAACCTTGCACAAGGGTTTTCAGCAGATAAAAAAATGCATTAGAAATGTATGTAATTACAGTTAAGCACTTGTCATCATTTTGGAAAGGTGGTATTTACTCAGGCTTGTACTATACAGAGACATTTCTGGTTTTTTTCCTTCTGAGTCTGTGGTGCTGAATTCTGTATGCAGGTTCAGTGGAAACAGAGGACCTTTCTGAGGGTATTGCATATTCCACACTACAGATATTAACGTAATAATGCTGGGGGTTCTCCTGGCCCGGCTGGATGGGGTCAGAGGCCCAGACCCAAGAAGCTGTAGCAGACCCGGAGAGGTGATCCCGTGAGGAACCGTCTCCCAGGGGGTCGTGGCTTCTCTCAGCCCTCGGCCGGGGCTGCCTGCAGAGATGCCTGGCTCAGCAGCCATCAGCTCTTAGTGATTCAGGGAGTGATTTCAGCTCTGCTCTGCAAGGCAAACCCCCATGGCCAGGCCCAGACAGAGAGAGGAGAGGTCCTTCTGGTGGTTCCGCAGAAGCAGCTTTATTCTTCCATCTTCCACAAAGGGGTGACCAGAGATGGATCCTCTGCCAGCTCGGGGCAGAGGGGTCTCTTTTAGGGGGGTACAGAGGTGGGTGTGCAAGGGTGAGAAACCAATGGGTATTAGGGTATTTTACATATAGTTTCCTAGAGGATCATGGGTCTGTCTTCTCTCGCCGTAACCAAAAAGATTCTCTCTTTCCCCACGAGGGGCCTGCAGGGGGATTGTGTGAACTCCTTATCTCCAGGCCTCCCCGCCAGGGCAGGGGCTTGTCAGACCCCACATCTGGAGATTTTGCAGTTCCCTTTATCTAAACAAGGGCTTCGTGCCAGGACAGGGGCTTATCAGACCCTACAAGATATCTACAGGACCTCAGCTGATCAAATAATGGTAAAAGCATATATTCATAATGACAAGGAATTACATAAGCTACATAGTCCTTCAAAGCACTGAATTTCCTCTTTGTTATATTCTGCATAAACCAGTCAAGTGAATGGCAGCAGCTCGGTCTAATTATAGCTTTAATCATTGGTCCCTGATAAAATGCTTCTGAGACTTCTATATGGTTAAGCTTGTCTAAAAATACTTTCTGCAACAAGTAGTGTTCCCTGTTAGTGACATTGCCATTGTTTCATCTGGACAGAGGTCTCTGGAGAGTCTAGTGGAGAACTCTTCTCTCCTTGTAGTCAAGGAAGAAGTCCAAATAAAAGCCCCAAACATAAAATGAAAGGAAAGGAAGTGAGAAAGGAAGCGTCATCTTATTTTTCATCATCACAAGCATATAGTGTAATTATTTAAAGCACAGTCAGTTTATTTCAACTAATTTAACAGTCAGAAAAATTTCCATATTCACTCAATGTGAAGATATATGAGATTTTAATAAGACTATATATATCATACATTATACATGGAATAGTTTATTCATGTTAGAAGTAAAATAACAGCTGTTCATCATGAACTACTACTAAGCAAAAGCCTTTTTTAAATTAGTCCTTTGGAATAACAGGATTTCTAACTGACTGTTTTGCATAGGATAAAAGAGAATTAAAATATTATTCAACACTAAGGACTTGAGTCTGTTGGTCATATAGAGATGTCTAATGCCATTTGACAACATGAAAACTCTGATCCCCAGATCCAACCTTAGAAGTGTATAAGTTTCCTACAGGCATTGTAATATATGTCACCCCATGCAGATACCTTGTTTACCCTAGAGTATCTTAAAAAATGTGTAGTTAAATGAGTTGTTTCAGCAGTTTCAAAATTAATATTTAATCCACAAAACAGACCCAAGAATTTTTTAGAAGCTAACTTACCATATAGAAATGGAATACAGTCTTACTTAGAGCCAGAAGTTATGTTTAATCATTAAAAATACTCATACCGCTCTGCACAGCAGCAAACTTGCTCTTTGCAGGAGGGTACTTCAATGGAAGAATTAGATAACTGGAAGGATTCTATGTATCTGCAGTGATAACTGAGTAATCTGAATCTGAAGTAATGATTCAGAGTCCATCATCATCCTTTCAGCTGCTACATAGACATGTTAGGAACTCCCATCTTTCGTTTTAAAAAGCTGTCGTTTTTTACAGCATGTCTCCTGTGCAGACCCAGAACTGCTTTAGCCTATTTAGCTAATTATCTCACTTTCATAAAAATGTGAAAACTGTTTTTATGTTTTTGGCAAAAGTAGTTACTGGAAGAAAAAGCCAGTACATACCAAAAGAATCTGGGCCCACCACAAATGCTTCAAAAGTTATGCATGGTTGGAGGGTCGTCTCTTTTACAGAAGATAGTTTTAGGAGGTGCATATAATCCAGAAGTAAGAAAATGATTTCCCTACCTATCTGGAATGGGGCAACCCCCACAGTTCTGATTTCTTTGAGAATTTTGGGTGGACTCTGGAATGGACATGAAGAGGAATTTGTTCATAATCTCTGAAGCTGGCACAAGATACAAGAACCTGGGCTTGTTTCACAGACCAAATTCTAGGTACAAATAAAAGGAATAGCAAATCAGTTCTCAGCATAAATGTAGTAGTACTGATTATGCAAGATGAGACAAGGCAGAAAGTAATTAAGCTTACAAAACTGTATGGCTAGCAGGGCCCATTGCCATCTATTACCTGTTGAACAGAAATCTATCAGCACAAAATGAGATTTTGTTCAAATGTTCAGTGATAGTAACCTTGTAAGTGTTTCATAAATGCTGTATGAATAAGGTGTGTCAGAGAGATCAGACACAACTTCAGTTTCTGAAATGTGATTTTGAACCAATCTTACTAATTCAGCAGGCATTTTTGAGGTATTATGGAAGGCAGTGATACATACCTTGCTGCCCCTTCCCTCTTCCTTTCTCTGCTTTTAGCAGAGTGAAAGGTTTTTAGTGAATATAAGACAATCAGATAGGTAGAAGCCTGGAAAATTCTCTGTAAAATACAAATCTAACTGCAGATACTAACCTGAAACAACTGTTGCTCTTTTGTGTGACTGAACATCTAATAGTTACTTATGGGACCTAAATCTAGTGGGATAAAGGTCCTGTATCTCTGGGTGTTGGGGATTGAAGGTTTCCTGAGAAAACAAAAAAATGTACTATGTGATACATAAAACCTAAGAAGCTGATGTGGAATAAAAAGGAAGCAGTATAAATTATGCATAATTTGCATCAATGTCCAATTTATGTCAAAATGGAGTCCATGGTGCTTATTTTAGGACAATATCCAGTAAACTGTGTTAAAAATGTCTTTCACTTAAGCTTGATTAGCAAAAGATTTCAATCCCATGCTTGATAAAACCAACCCAGGATAAGAAAAGCGCATTAATACCTTTCTAAATCACAGTTTGTTTTGTTGGTTGAGTTTTTTTAACTGGCTTTTGCCTCTGGGGAAAAATGCCTTGCTTCCAAGAAAATAAGTAGTTAATTCAGCCAAGTTTTGAGGTCACAAATCATTTTTACTCTGGATATTTTTCTTTACTTTTGAGTATCCCCTCTAGTTTCCTCTCATACTCCCACCTGGCTGAACAGCAGATCCCAGAGAGTCACAATAAGTCACACAGGGCCTTGTACAAGACCTCTCATGAGTGGTGTCCCACAAGGCTCAATACCGGGCCCAGTATTGTATAACTTACTCATCAATGACTTCGATGAAGGGCCAGATGCCTCCTCAGCAAGTTCACTGATGACATAAAGCTGGGAGGAGAGGCCAATACCCCTGAGTGCTGTGCAGAAGCTTCAGAAGGACTTCCACACATTTGAGAGATGGGTGGAGAAGAACCATCTGAAGTGCAAGTGTTGTGTCCAGTTCCAGCAGAAGGCAACAAAGATGATGTAGCATCTGGAACATATCTCACAAGAAAAGACTGAGGGAGCTGGGCCTGTTCAATTTCAGGAGGACATGACAGAGAGGGGACCTCATTGTTATAAATGAGTCAAAATTCATAATAAATTAAATGGTATTAGGGTCAATTTATGTATAAAGGGTATTAGAATGTACATGTATCCAAAGATGTTATGTTTGGAATGTGTTTTGATATGTTCCCTGGTAGCCCACCCAGAGTCACGGGTTACTCCTCTCGATGATAACATTTGCATCTGAAGCACAGGCAGAACTTCCGCAAGGGAAGTTTCAAGTACCCATCATTGGGAAGCCAGATATCCATCTGGCACATCAATCTACTCAAATCCACTCTGCCCCTGGAGAATCCTTTTTCCATCTGAAAAGAGCAACGGATATGATCATCTAAGTTTCTGTTCCTCCCTGGACTATACTGATGAACGAACCTCTTGCCCAAGACTCTTTGTTTCAATTATACAAAGAGAGTTCCTGGAAACATCAACACCTGAACGGACCCCTGATCTCTGGACTGGAGGACCATGGAGGACAAGTTGAATATGAAAGAGACAAAGGATTCTCTAGCCAGAGGCAAGAAAAACAGTATAAAAACTGGATTCAGAAACCTCAAAGGTGTGCACTACCTACCCGAACTGCTGGTGTTCAGGGCTGTGTGTGTGTCACCCAGAGTCAAGAACCTAGGCTTGGCCCTGCCGTTTGAAAGTGGCTATCCGAAATTGTTAATTTGATCGTAAAATAAATTCTGTTTGTTTTTATATTAATAATTTGGCTCATGTAAATTATTAATTCGATTAAATTGGCATTTCATTTATAACATCATCAATGTCTATCAGTATCTGAAGGGAGGGTTTCAAGAGGATGGAATGAGGTTCCACTCAGTGGTGCCTGACAACAGGATGAGAGGCAATGGGCAGAAACTGATGGACAGGAAGTTTCACCTAAATATGCAGAATAATTTCTTTACCACGTGAATGACTGAGTACTGGAACAGGTTTCCCAGAGAGGTTGTGGAGTCTCTGTCGCTGTAGATATTCAAGAACTATCTGGACACAATCCTGTGCAATATGCTCTAGAATGAGGCTGCTTGAGCAAGGAGGTTGGACTAGATGACCCACTGTGGTCCTTTCCAACCTGACCCATTTTGTAATTCCCTCTCACTGTTCATCTGCCATTACATGTAAAGGGACGATTTATTGTGTTCAACTTAGTACAGTATGATTGCATTTTATTTTAGAATGTATTGCACTGCATTCCCTGTATGATAAATTAATAAAAAATGTTATATTTTATCAAGGTTCTCAAATAGAAAGGAACCCCTGAAACATTAATGATGATGATATTTGGAAAACACAATGAAAGCAAATGCTACTTCAACACTGACATTGGTTCTTAACACCACCTTTTCATTTATTCCCCTAAGATTAATGTCAAAAGTCCCCTGCACTTATGATAGCTCTTTATTAATATCATGGTGCTTCAACCTTGCTAATCAGCATCTAGATTAAGCACTTATCCAGTCTGATCTGCTTGTAGAAATAGATGCTTAAAACTGAGATAAAATGAATAGGGGCCCACTAAAAATTACATAACCCTCCCCCAAAGACAGCATTGCTTAAATTCTTATTCCTCTTCAGAACCTGAATCCCGTGTGGTCTGTGAAAAGACTGAACCTGCATATCCCAAAGGAATACACTAAGCTATGGGTTTGAGTCATCCTTGCTCTGAATTTATTTTATCTTAGGGTTTACAATTGGACACATTGAATAACTGGACATATTTTTTTTTAAACTCTCAGACACAGAGACTGAAATGGCATTTTTTAAACTGTAGAGAAGTCTTCTGATGCTAAAATACTTGGAAGAAACAGGAATCACAATATGTTTAAAGAAGGTCCTATATTCTCAGAAGCCCAAAACTGAGATAGTCTCACAGCATTTTTATCAGATCAGACCCTGTTAACACAAGATGGGAAGAAAATTCCTTTTTCATGACTTCTGTTGGTCTTCAGGGCAAATTGTATTCTAAACACCAGAAAGTGTATATGGGTGTGGAATTTTAGGGTCATAAGAAAGTTCAATGTCAGAAGCTAGGGCCATTGCTGTCTTTAAGTGTTTCTGAGGACAGCTGACACATACAGATAGTGTATACAAAGGAGTGACCTGATCTATAAATCATATTAAAATATACCAGAGTAGCCAGTTAGTGTATTGTAACAGTGTTAGTGTACACACAGTTAAACTGGTCTCCAGATTTGGATGTAAATGAAGGATTTTTCCTCTCATCATGCTGTCAGGGATTTATATCTTATTGAAATTGGAAATTTTGCATGTACTTTATTCCCACAATTAGAGTCATAGACCTTTGAGGTCATCTAACTCAACCATTGACCCAGCGTGACCACAATCACCTCTAAACCATATCCCCAAGTCAACAATGTGATAACTTTCTTTGAATAGCTGTGTTTTCAGACCTAATTGATTGATTGAAATATATGGGCATAAAGATAAAAAATATGGAAGGAGAAAAATAAATTCTGAAAAAATTGTTTTCCTTCTTGAGTAAGAGATATCTATTACTCTTTAAAGTAAAAGGCTGGAACAGATCTTATGCTTTTTCAGACAACAATAATGTTCTCAGGAGATGGTTGTTCACTGGGAATACCTGAGAGTCCTTGTAAAGTTATTGTATTAAAGAACTTATGTAACAATACAAGGATAGCGGCAAGAAATACTGTTAGATCTTTTGAAATAGCTGGATTTTAGTGTGGGATGAACTTGGAACTCCAGAAAAAATTATTTCTGTAAGCATCAAATCTGTCACAAAACAGTACAATCTGCCACTCCAGCCACCATCAAGTATCATTCTTTCTTCAATAGATGGTAATAAAATCATCAGGGAATTTGAGAACACACTTTTAACATACTTTTGCAGTGCTGAAGCTTACTTGGTATGAATTTGTTGTCTGCAACTTTTCCCTCATATCTCAAACTACTTCAAATTATCAGTGTTGTAACAAAGATTGTTTACCACACAAATTATTATGTACATACCATACCATAGAAAAATTATTAATTTCAACTGCATGTAGGTTAGTTAAAATCATAAAATACTTAGGAATATTGTCCCAGGAGAAGAAAAATATTTTTATCCTGTCAAATGATATTCTGGAAGATGGGGACGTGTTATACACTAGGCCTACAATTTTGGCTATAAAAAGGTATTTTTGTCTTCCACTTCCATCTCAGCCTTAAATAGCAGAGCAAGAAGTGCTTTGCCTTCATTGTAGAGAAGCACTGACAGAACTCAGTCTTTAAATGAGAGCACAATCTTTCATTCTCTCTTCTAAGAGGAATTATCAGGTTAAAAAACCAAAACAAAAAAACAAACCTTCACATTACAGCTGACATTAATAACAATACAAAAATGTGTACAGATTAATTTGTGTCCTTATTCTTAACTATTTTTATAATTATTCTTTGGGCTTTTTTCAGCATTTCTGTTCAGCAGCAATTGACATTTGGAAAGAAAGACATTGCATCAGGTTTTACTGATATTATTAAATATCCAGATAGAAATTTAACTACATAAAGCTTTCTAATATGTGAGTTTTTGTCTCACATGCTACTCTTTTTTTCTCCTCTTTCTTCCTTTTTTGGGGGGGCTTCTTGAGGCTAAAATTATAGAATGCATTGAAAAGCCCTTAAGTATTAACTATAATATAATGAGAATTGATGTGACACGCATAATGTGTATGATCCGTATGATACTTACTTTTCAGGAATGACATAAATGAATGAATTAATTCTTAAATCTTATTGCTTGTGTAATTATTCAGCTAAACAATATATATAAAAATTTATTTTTCTGTGTGTCAGATCAGTGGATTTGCTGTATATAATGCTGGGAATGCTCCTATTTTATTCTAATGATCCCTGGGGTTTGTCCCCTGAATAACAAAGAAAAATGAAAATCACAGGGACCAAAAAATATCTGCAATTATCTACAATTAGTGAAAAAAATGTTAAGCATTACAGCTAATATACTTTTCTTTCTTTTTCTCAGTATGCATCCGGTGTTGATCTTTCATCAATGAAAAGGATAAAATCCTAGTGAGTGCTAATAAAAACAAAAACAAGGAAATGCCAAAGCTTTTTTATATAGTTCAACTAAAAGCAAGTGTTTTTCATTGTAATAAGGACAATAGTAATTTATCTTGTTTGCTGATTCAGTTTAGATTCTCTTTATTACAACAGCAACGTCCTTTTGCTGCATTTGCTTAAAATTTATTTCCAGTAAGTTATGCCATAATTAATCAACGTAAGCGTAATACTGTAAGTACTGTTATTCTGTGACGTTATTTGCATGTACTGTGACTTTCTGAGGTGTGCTATGTCAGACATAATCAGTAGGTGAAGAAAATTAGTCACATGATAGCAGCATTTATACTTCCAAATTAGACTGTCAAATACCTTTTGGGCATTGCATAGCTGTCTGTACAAAATTAATGAAAAGAAGTCCATTGAGGGCTATCAGATGAGAAAATTTCCTATGTTGAATTCTCACAGGGAATTTGCCTAAGCCTCTGAACTATTCTCTATATTAGCTACTGTCCTGGATGATTAAGGTCAAGTTTCAACTATTCTCTTTAGTTCACTACATCAAATCAAACTTCATTAGCATTTTCACAAAGTAGACCACTGAGAGTAAACTTTTTCATGTATGTTTGGAAGGTTTTTGTAGGAACAACATACCCTATAGATCCTTTCAATGCCATCAACAACAAGCAAGCTAGCAAACCGACATGCAAGCAAGCATGGAAATCAACAAATCAGCAATATAGTATATTAGATCTTATGTCTAGCAAGACAGGATGTGGTAGATTACAGGACAAGGAATCACAGGCTAGAATTTCAAAGTACTAACAGCTTAATATATTTGCACATAAGTAGCAAATAGCACTATATTTAGCCATACATATCATTTTCATATCAGGTGCCTTATGAAGTGTAATGGATTTTGCAGGAAATACCTTCCACAGGCCCAGGTCCTTTCACTACAGAATGATTTTGGAGATAGGAAGGCACAGAAATTACTGAAGTCCTGCCTTGCTGCCTCAAAGTCATAGACAGCCCTCCTGTAGCAGGTTCTCAACATAGTAACTGGTAGAGAGCTACCAACGTCATCTATTGCATCTGTATTTCTCAGGATGTTTTGGGTGAGAAACAAGACATTTTAGATCTTAGTCCCATGGCAGAGATGCTGGCTAATATATTGTTGCAGTGAGGGGAATCCCACAACAATATATATGACGACGATGGGGTTGGAAGGACGGATGAAGCAGTATTTTTGTAGATGTTCAAGGATGATTTTATTTCTCCAACCACATGGCCAGAGTTCCCGAGCAGACTCCTCTGACCTTCTCCCCCCCCCAGCTCCAGGCACCCAAACCACCCAATCAGCAACAGATATGGGACACACGTGACCTGGGGACAGGGACAAGGACCCACCTCCACAATTCACCCTTTCTTATTAAATAAAATAACAGGGGAAATAGTTGGATAAACAACAAACAATTTTAAAGGAAAGGAAGCCACTTTCTTGAATCTTCAAATGTCCAAACAGATTTTCTTTGAAGTACCAGAAGGGAGACAGGACATGAGCACACTTCAGATGGAGACTGAGGAAGGGATTTTCCTTTTTGTACCTGTTGGAATCTTAGAAAATGATGGTTAATTTCTTCCCTCTCTCCTTTTCATCTCCCTCATCGGCAATGCAAAGGGATTAATGGCAAATGAAAAAGACTGGTTTTGTGAGGGAAGCCAGAAAGGGAAATTTGGGCTGGGCATATATGGGGGATATAGGGACATGGGATAAAAGGGGAAAGTGTGATAGGGGAAAGAACAGGGATTATGGGGATATTGTCCAGCATATCTACTACCTTTCACAGGGGCACCCTCAGGACCTGTAACAAATGCAGCCTGTGGGCCCTTCCTTCCTTGCGCAATTTTGAATTCTACTCTTTCTCCTTCTTCTAAGCTTGGAACATCACTTTTGGGGTTCTTTCTTACAATAGCAGATTTATGAACAAAAATATTTTCTCCAGTATCATCTTTCAACAAGAAACCGTAATTTTTCTTTACATTATACCACTTTACAGTTCCAAAAACCCTAGTTGCGATAACCTTTTCATTTTTTCGAGTTCTTTTCTTCTTGCTTTCACTTCTTCTCACGTCGGAGCTGCTGCAGCCGGGACCGCCGGGGCCGGGGCCACCTGTGCGTTTTTGTCTTGGGGTCTCGACTCCTCGGGATCGTGTGTGGGGCCGAGCCGCATTTGGTGCTGTGCTCGCTCCCCCTCTCGAGTTTCGCGTGACTGTTCCACGCTGTCCGGGCATTTGCGCGGCTGCATGGCCACGCCCTGTGAGGCGTTTGCGTGTGCGTGGCTTCGCACCGCCGGCACCGCCACTGCTGTGGTCGGCTGTGTGACCGTCGGCTAGCTCGGTTCCCTTCGCGCCCCCACGCCCCTCTGGCTCTGCTCGGCGTGTTTCACCACGGTCGCCATAGCGACTGCCACAATCGCTGCCGCCTTTCTCAGTGCGGGGCTCTTACCTCGCCGACTGCTGCCCAGGTCGGGTGCTCTGTTCCCCCCCCCCAGGACAGAGGGAATAAATGACTTAACATCAAGGAGGTATGAGCTGTATTTCTGTTCTCAACTTCTGCTCTGGGGACAGCTGCCATTAACACTGCCTTAGGTGGGGCTGCTCAGTCGAAGGAATATTAGGCTGTTTGTGAATGGTCTAGAATATTCCGAGGCTTAAGAAGCAAGCTTGCCACAGAATTAAGCAGTGGACAGCTGATAACCCCCCCCAATATATGGTCTTTGTTTTTTTAATAAAGAAATGTTTGTTTAGATAACATATGGAATTTCATATTTCAGTTTCTGTTTGACTTTGTGTTCTTACTCCTGACATATCCTGCCAGGTATTTATCAAATCCTTTATAGTAAATTCACAGCAGTTTGTGTCCTTTTGAGAATAAAACTTGAAAGCCAATCCAACCTGCTCATTAAATATCAACTAACTTTAGAAAAAAAATATTATTATGACTTTATTACGACTTCCATTTGTACCAGAACAAGAAATCAAGTAAACATACAGGGACTGAACATACAGTTACTCATTGGCCAGTCTGTGTCTACAGCCATTTATAGTGCAATTCACACAGGTTCAAAAGCCTGGGTTTTGGCATGCATGGCTTCTGAAATATAAAGAAAGAAGTACTCTGAATCAAAACCAAATCAAAATTTTCTAAACACACAAAAGAAAAACCAGCCATTTACCTTTCTTAAAACTTTATTATGTTTTCTATTGGTTTTGATCACAGGTAACCTACATTCAAACACTTCTTAAAAATGTTTTCTGAGATTATGAGAAAGAAACTGAACTTCTAAATGAATTCATGAGAATTACACAAACACACTAGCAGATGCATATCAAAAGCTCTAAGGATCAAGAAAACATCGAGCTGCCTTGCCTGATGCCTGGTAACTGTTTACTATTGATTTCTTCACAATTTCATGTTTGAAGAAGCAAAAACAAAATTGAGGAGAAAATTAGGGCTGGAGTGGTGAGTGGAGGAGCTTTCAATATTTATTACAAGACTGAGTCATCACAATCATATATTATGTAGCATATTAATCTGGTGATTAAACTCCTTTTCAGAAAGTTGATTTGTCCTAATGGACCAAATTCCATGATTATTAACAATATAAATTAATTAACAGGAATTAATAGGTAAAACATGAAGACTGCTTTTGGCTGTATAACTGTGGTATTTCCATCTATATAAAAAGGCCATGACAAAATGAGACATGAGAAAACAAGACCTTTCTTTCATAATTCCAAGACAAAATGTGGCTTGTAAATTAGCATGTTTATTAATATCATCCTCTTGTATTAATTAAATCAATTGTATATATTTACATATTATCACAATCAAATTTTGCTAATTTGAGAGAGATTCTCAATTGCTTGGGAATCACTTCAGATCTCTCAAAATCCAGTCTAACCTGAACTGCTAGCTTTATAAGTGGGTAGAGAGAAACGTAACTTAAAAAAATGGAAACCCTTTGTAATATGTAATACTGTAATGGTGTCATAATCATGTCTCAAAGAAGTAGTAGGGGGCCCAGGGCAGAAGAGATAGATTATGATATCTCATGCCTAAATTGTGAAGAAAAGCAGCCTAGGTGGTCTGGGCAAATCTGCTTAAAAGCCATGCAATAAAACATAGGGAAATGCAACAAGCCCTCTAAATGCCATAGTATGAACGGTGCCCTAATTCCTCTGTTGGATTACTTGCTACAGTCATCACAGGGAACTTCTGCTACAGCCTCCTACCCTACCTTACTTTGAGAAGTGTCTGATTTTTATCTTTTCATCCCATTCACACATTTTCTGTCACACAATGATTACTTGGGCTTTCAGGGTAAAGTGAATTTTATCCTATAAGAAATAATGTATTGTATTTTACTGATGAAAGGACTCCATTCTGTTCACAGTTGATTCTTCTCTCCTTTTCTCTCTCCATTGTGTGCGTATATATTTAAATTACTCTTTAATTGATGTAGTTCTGGTGTCTTTCATTGAAAAAAATGCCTAAAATTGAGTGAAAGAGAATGGATCCTGAGAACCTGTGGATGTAAAATGAGGCTCAGGCTGTGCCTACTAAAGCAACCTATTTTCATAAATGAAGAAACTATTAGCCTCTTTGTGAAATTAACAATGTGTATCTGATCTATAGGATTGTCATTAATTCTATTTCAGAAAAAAGGCCATAAATTTGCAGTATGAAATACTTCCCCAGCACTTGCAGTTTCTGAACTATCCAGGCAATTTACTGGTATGTCAAATATATTTTAAATGGTGGCTTATCTGAAGCCATTATCTTCTGGCTTTTGCATTCCTTATCAAAATAATTTTGTACTTTAAAGACATATTTTTATTATATATGACCTTAACAGTAATTCTAAGGAGAAGGTGCCCTGCAATAATAGTAATAAAAAACAATTTATTCTAGATTTTAATTTCAAGGAAATGTAGATTGAAAATCAGGGACAGTTTATGGTATTTGTGAAAGGTATTGATCATGACCAACTTAATAGTAGAATAAGGTTAATTTTCTACCTATCATGTTCTGAATGTATTCCATTACTGATTGCTCTCCTTTCTCAGTTCAAATTTATAAGCTGTAGCATTATGATGAGTTCTGGAATCATAAATTCAAGATAAATGTTTTTAGCACATTATATGGAATATCTAATTCTTATAGTATGTGAGAAATGCTTCCTTTTTACTACTGCATAATCCATTATTGCCAAGGGATCATTCTGAGACACTAGCATTAATATATAGCTAAGATATTTCCTGTGTGTGTAAGCAAAGCATTTTCCTTACAGAATGAAATTCTCTGCAGAGCAATACCATGCATAAGGTAAATCTCTACTTTCTTTAAATTACTGTTATATTTTATTTAACCAGATTTCAAGCAAAATGAGCCAAAAACTCCACAAAACCTCAAACTCATGCAAAGACCTGTAATTATTAGTGTGTTGCCAAATTTCATTACAAATGCCATAGATCAAAGAAATGTAAACTAGCATTATTTGGTATACTTCATGAAAGACTTTGTTGATGGCATTGAGAATACAAGTACAAAGTAAATGGGTGATACAAAACACAAGATTTTCAAAACACTTGAGAGGACAGAATGATCTTCATAAATGAGAGAAGCAGTCTGAAATAAAGACTATGAAAAGCAATAAGGACAAAGAAAACAGTTCCACTTCACTTGCAAACATCACACATACAAATATAAAATAAGGAATATTTGTATATAAGGACTATTTCACTAACATTCAAATGGAAAGGTTTGTTTTTTAAAATGATCACATATTAGTGATGGCCTTGTGGAAAGGAAATATACAATTCTGGGGTACTTTTAACACTGTTGTTATATAAGATACAGAGATTCATTGTTGAGTCCTACTATGTGGTACTATGATAACAGTGGGAACAGGGTGCTTAGTTTTGACCAGCACACTACAGGAAGCATTAAGACAAACTAGACAGAAGACAAACCACAGTAATAGCAATGATTACAATTTTGTAAAAGTGACCTAGACATAAAAATTGTAAGAACACTGTTTTCTAAGTATGGAAACAAAAAAAAGAGAATTCCCAATTCATCTCTTGTGGAGGTAAAGGAACACCAGGACAATGTGACACCATTAAGTTCAATTTATATCTAAGCCACAACTCCATTACAGAACACTGTTTTTTTGTTAATGGTTTCCTATAATTCTTTGTTTGTAGCTATGGATTTTTGTACTGTTTACTTTACATTATGCCTGAACATAAACTCATTTATTTCCTCTTTGAGCACACATTTAATGTCCATAATAAAGGCCAATAAAATAAATAAAAAAAAATCCATACATATTACCAGACATATAATTACTGTAACATTTTGTCAGTTACTCATTCATGCACACTTTGCTAATCTAACCATTTATCAGGCTGAACATTCAGGTTAGAAGGCTGAAAAGTCGAAAATCAAAAAAGACCCTGAGGGTATTGTCAGTGATTTTACAAAGACATTTTTTAAGACTAGCCCAAACATGCAAGTTCACAAAAAAACTCCAACCAACCAACCAAAACCAAAAACCAAACCTACACCTTCTCAGTAGTATTTGAATAGATTTTTAAATGTAAAAAAAATCAAACTGCTTGGATCACTTAAGCCATGTTTTACAGAGTTCTGCTTAGTGCATCGTATGATCTCTTTCCACTATGTCATCCTAAATTCTGCAGAATTCGCTCTTTTGCTAGTTACACCTGAAACTATCCCTCTCCTTTTACTAACTTTAAAATGTTCCAAAAAGATTTGTTACAATTGTTTCTCTAGAATAATTGAAACATTAAGTGATTTTTTTCTGCTAAGGAGTATTATAGGATTTTTTTAAATGAAAATTTGATAACATGATTGCATGGAAAACAACAATTAGTACAAATTTTAGAGAATATTTCACTTCTCTTTACCACAGAATCACAGAATAGTTGTGGTTGGAGGGGACCTCCAGAGTTCATCTAGTCCAACTCCACTACTAAAATACGTGCACCTAGAGCAGGTTGCACAGGGTGGCCCTCAAAGTAAAGAAGCTTTTCCTCATATTCAGATGGGACATCCTGTGCTTCTGTTTGTGCCTGTTGCTTTTCATCCTGTCACTGGACACCATTGAAAATAATCTGGCCCCATCCATTTGTAACTTGCCCTTAAGATATTTGTGTGTATTGATAAAATGTCTTCTCAGTTGTCTCTTCTCCAGGCTAACCAGGCCCAGCTCCCTTAGCCTTTTCTACTAAGAGAGATGTTCCAGTCCCCATATCACTTCCCACCACTCTGCTGGACCCTTTCCAGTAATTCCTTGTCTTTCTTGAACTGGTGAACCCAAATCTGAGCACAGTACTCCAGATGCTGCCTCAGCAGGGTGGAGTACACAGGGAGGATAACCTTTCACAACCTGCTGGACACTGTTCCTAAGGCACCCAGGACACAATGGGCCTTTTTGGCCACAAGGACGCACTGCTGGCTCATGGTTAACTTGTTGCCACTAGGACCCCCCAGAACATCTCTGCAGAGCTGCTTTCCAGCAGACCAACCCCTATCATCACAACCCTTTCCTCTTTAATGGCACCTCACTTCCGTTCATTATTTTTCCCACCATTAACCAGTCACCTTACCTACAGGGATTTTGACCATCAAGTACAATTTCTCATTTAAATGAAGAAATGAGAAAAGAGGAATAAAAGATGAGAAGAGATAAAAATAACTCTCTCATATGCTCCTTTTTCAGTTACAAGATGTGCATGTAACTACTGTCAGCTGGCGTGTAATTGCATCAGGCAGGCATAGTCCCCAGTCTGTCTGAGGCTGAGTTGCAAACAAGCTCTGTCAGAGGAAGCTCTTTCCTCTCTTCTGCAAGTAGGAATCAGTGGTTGCAGAAGCAGATGCTACTGCTTGCTTTGTTCTTTGATTGGGAGCAAAGCACTGCCTTCATACATTGTTGGAGAAGATCAAAGGAACCAAGGATAATTTTTAAAATTTTAAAATAAACTGAGAACCAAATTTCTCAAGATTAAAAAATTGAATATTGGAAATTTGTATCATGATTTTCAATTACTGTTTTTCATAGTAAGTGCGTCATCTAGAGATAAAAAATTAGTTAGAGTTTTTTCATATTTAAGGTGAATAAGTTTTCCAGGTCAAAAAAGGATTTATATACTCTAGTAACAACCTGTATATCACTTGCATTGTGAAAGTGTTCGGATTAGGCTACTGCCCGTAGAAAAGAAATAACTGCAGCTGATTCATGCAGCTCAGCCTAAAGCTCAGCACTGACCTGACAATCCCCTGCCCACAGTCTGACTTCGGCTGAGGCAGCAGTGCTTGGCCCTGCTGGAGCAGCAGACCCTCCATGTTGCAGCCTGGTCTGTGCCAAGCCATAGCCCTTGGTCCAGGCCCAGGCTGCCTGGCTACCCTGGGCTGTGCCTGACCCTGGTTCTGTTCGCTAGGCCTGATCCGGATCCCCGCCTGCAGGCCTACATACCAGCCCCAGTCTCCGCCAATCCCATCCCCAGGATTGTCCCTACTTGCCTTTCTACTTGCTCTTTCCCTGATCCCCAGCTGGAGCAGTGGCATGGACCTCCCCAGTAACGCTCTACCTTGCCATCTTCCAGGGAGCCCCTGATGCCTCCAGCTCCCTGGTCCAAGAAGCTGTTGGTCCCTGCTGCACTGTGAGGTGTGGAGAATCACAGAATCACAGATTAAGCTGAGTAGAAAAGGATGCATTAGGATCATTGAGTCCAACTCCTGCTCCTGTACAGCACCATCCCCATGAGACACACCATGTGCCCAGGAATGAACTTCTTGAACTCTGTCAGGCTTGGTGCTGTGACCACTTCCCTGGGGAGCCTGTTCCAGTGCCCAGCCACCCTCTGGGTGAAGAACCCTTTCCTGGTATCCAATCTAAACTTCCCTGACACAGCTTCAGGCCATTTCCTTGGATCCTGGCACTGGTCACCACAGAGAAGAGATCAGTGCCTGCCCCTCCTCTTCCCCCTCACAAGGAAGATGTAACTGCAATGAGGAAGTTGTTAACTGACTCCCCTCTGTCTCCTCCAGGCTGAACAAACCAAGTGATATCAGCTGCTCCTCCTATGGCTTCCCCTCAAGGCCATTCACTATCCTTGTAAAAGAAAACAATGGATGGATTACTCTCTCTCTAGCTTTTTTTTTTGTGTTGTGGAAAGGAATGATACAGGCATCTGTCTAATGTGAAGGAACTCTAACAGGATGCAATTGTCAGGGTGGACTTTTAGAAATTGCTTTGTTTTTATGTCAAACAAGGTCCTTGAGGAGTCATAAAATTATTCATCTTGTGGAATATAGCATCTCAAATCCATCACACAGTTTGGGAGGATAACTTTTGAAGATTGCAAGTCAAGAGTAGCCAATGTCCTAAATGTTCTTGAAGGTGCAGGTTTTAATCTTTAAATTCTCTAACCCTACTAGCAAGTAAAGGAAACTCATTGGAATGCTCAATAGATACATACATATACATATATGTATATGTATGCATGTGTGTGTCTATATATGCATGTTTTTGTATGTGTATCTATTAATGGATATAAATTTATATAATCTATATTTTTGATAAAAACACCTATATACATATTGCATAAATATATACAATATGTAACCTATATTTTATGGTAAGTGATACTAATCTAGTAAAAATGTAAAATGTGGATGAAAATTCACACTTGGCTTGGATCAGAATATAATACCTTTGGCAGTAGTAAAAAAGAGGAAATATATTCAAGGCTGTGACTGCAAGTAATTTTTGGGGTCAGGGTTTTAAAAAACCTTATTTATTCATTTTAATATGCTTTCATCATCTCTTTTTTTCTGTGCTTGATAGAAGAAGACAACTGTGCATTCTGCCAAGCTTCTCTATTCCTGCTCTCATTTGGTATGTTAAGCATGTCTAGGTCATGCTTTCATTTGAAAAGTAAAGTTCTTCAGGTTCAACCCTGTAAGGTATATTTCAGAGGGACAAAAAGATAAACATATCTTAGAAACTTCGAAAAAGGGTAAGATTGCTGATATTTAAATTTAAAGTTGCAGAAAATATGAACAATATTAGACAGAAGAACATATGTAGCAGTCATAAGAGCCTCACAGGGTGACTTGGTAACTTTACAGTCTTTAAGCATCCCTGTGCTGTTTATTTTTTGAATATTTTTCCAGATTCATATGAAACTCGTATTTCTGCATGCATGAACATTAAATAAATAAATAAATCTATAAATGCAGAGACAAATTGGAGTTGAAATTTAAGTTCAAATAGATACATTTTGAAGGTTTGAAGTCCCTTTAAAGTTCCAATTTGACAGAAATAAACTAAAAAAATTCTTCTTTTAATAGTTGGTTTAGATATTTCTTCAGCCTAATTGAATGAATTTTCAAGGACGTTTAACTTTTGTCCCAAATGAGATTTTTAAGAACAGCTGCTACAGTGGAACAGTTTGGAAAGAAATGAGAGATATTTCAGTTTATCAGGACAGCAGTACAAGTGGGGTATTTAAGTGTACAGCCTTGTAGTCTTACTGGAACTAATTGGCTGTAATGTTTCTTAGTTACGTTTGAAATTTAACAAATTAGTAAATTAGATCTGCAAAGGGCTTTACCCCAGAGATTTAAACAGCAGCACATGAGCTCCCCATTCTATATCCATTGGGTTAATAGATCACTTGCTTGACTAATTTCTGCTGCTTGTGTTTATCTGTTTGTTTCCTTGAAGAACTGGAGAGAAATGTTGATAGTTGCTTATCCAAATTATACACTTTACTACATTCAAGCTGCAAGAGTCAGTTGAATTGAAACAGAATCATCATTTATTCACACTGAAAGCTGGGCTTGTAAGAAATACATGTGAAATACAATCCAAGCTTACAGATGCAGAATTATTAACTTTCTGCAGTTTTAATGCAATATTTTAATTTTTCATTTACCATACATTAATTTTTTTTTTTTTAAAGTGAATGATCTTCCTTCCTTTGCTTTCTTTTTGGAACTTACCTGGTTGATAGTGAGACATGTATTATATAAAGAATTCCAACAATTCTAGTTATATATTTTAGGTCAAAAAAGTTCTCTAGAGTAAGATGATTAACTTCTAATAGACAAGTGAACTGTTGCCCTTACTGAAAGAGTCTGATACAACTGTAAGACTTTAACAACTTTTACTGCTAATATTATAAGGTGGGATTCTCCTTAAGCATAAGCAATCTTACATGTTTGAAATTTCTGCCATAACTCTTTATGTCTTGAATCTAAGTAGCAAAGGTTTCTGTCAAAGTGACAACCATTATGTTTCCTGATTACAGCAGAATTGTTATGAAGGGTTATTAAAGAACAGCCCTGCACTGATAGAGAGAAGAATACATCCTAATTTTCACACTTGGTTAAATTATTTTATAATTCTTTTTCTATTTTAGTATTTCACCATTACCATTTCATTTTATATATTTCAGAGAATTTGACAGCAGGATTCTGAAAAACTGGCTTTTCTTGTTTTCCTCTTGATGTGGCTATACCCTACGTATACACAAAATAAACTAGAGGTTTCCCATTGGCTGACTTCCTATTAAATGTTTGCACAATTATTTCTGATTTTTTTTCATTCTAGGAAAAGTCTTAATTCCAGAAATAATCTTGGGTTTTAGTCAATTTTAGTCTCAGCTGTGATTTGCAGAATTTTTTCAGAGTCCCTATCTTCATATAATTGTGTGTTGTTTTGTGGTGAGATTGAGGGGAACTTAGTTCCTCCTACTCTAGAAACCCATAAAACTGAATACTGCATTGTGGGAAATTTCAGAAAAAAGCAAAATCATGTTGTCACCATATAAAGTAAGTGTGAAAACTGACTTGATGTGCTCACAGTGAACTTACAAAGAAAAGCAATAAAGGCAAATCAATTCACTTGGCAGACATATCAAACAATGCTGCAAGTTTTTTTAATCAGGATGGTAAGTGGTCAATACACAGTCATATCTTAAATTCTACAGATCAAAGACAATCTATCAAATAAGAGAGTCAGAGTTAACAGCATGAAACTATATTTGGGTCACTCATACAACTAATGATTATCAGCTGAAACAGCAGCACAAACAAATGGTCAATAGCTGTAACTAATTCCCCAGTTGCACAGACTTAGTGTAGGATGCTACTTCAGTGCTAGAAATCCACTAACACCAGTGGAATTATTCTAAGGGTATAAAGTTCCTGAATGTACTATATTATCCTGTATTGATGGAGGACAGAGGGGAATTGGAGTATCTGTACCAATATCCTTCTTTAGATTAAATGATTTCTCAGTGCTTTGCTGCATTACTGTTTCCTCATTAAGTAAAGTGGAAAGTGAATTTAGCTACTAGTTTCAGCAAGAAGCTTTGAAGTTTTTTGAAGCAGGTCATAGGACTTTTTTTCAGGTGATGTGCTTTCTGAGCTTGAAGCTTGGAAGAAAATGCTTTTGCAGCAATGCTTAATAAGAAAAGGGATTTTGTACACTTTAAATAAAAATGACCTAAATATATTTTCATACAGTATATTGTAAGCATGTCATATTTAAAACACAGGGTAGTATAATCTGAATCTCTGCTTAAAAATATACTAATATTTATGCAGATTAATTTAATTCTAGAATTTCCTACTTAAAATAAAACGTGAAGTACTACAACATTGATTTTTTTCCCTACAAATTGACACTGAAAAAATATTTAAGTGGCAATCACATAATCTGAATTCATTGCAGTATTTACATCCATTTAAACCTTCAAAGGGAGACTACTGACACAACTAATGCATTACACAGGTAAGTCTAGAAGAAAAAATGATCCTGGGAACTGAGCCTTGATTAAAGATTTTGTCTTATAACACGTGTTATGCCTTGAGAATAACTTCAAGTTTGGAGGTACAATGAACAGCATATTTACCTATGATCAAGGTTGCAACCACATTTCAAGAAACAAGGAATTTTAGGGCAAGGCTCAAAGGTTAAAGTAGTTCAAATCTGTACCTCAGTGTCATTTAAGCCTGAAGAAATCAACATCAAAACCAAAAATGGATATGAAGCAAAAAATAAATTACTAATTCGACTTCAACAAGCCTATGAAATTAACTCAGCTGACTAAAGCATGGTGCTAATAATGCCAAGGTTGCAGGTTTGATCCCTGTATGGGCTACTCAGAGTTGGACTTGATGGTCCTTGTGGGTCCCTTCCAACTCAGAAGATTCTGTGAATGTTATTCTACATTCTTAACTGTGGCAAACCATCTTTATTGATTAAAATGTACAAACAGTATAAGTAAAAATACACTTATACAGTTTACACTAGAAAAATAGACCATATTGATTGGAGCTTGGAGAAACGTACCAACTGGGATGTATCAAAGGTCAACAAAAATTATTAGAATATTGAAAAATATTCCTTATAATGCGGACTTCAAAACCTCAAACTATTTATCTTGACAATAAAACAGCATTACTTTGGGGGTTAAGGCATGCTTCTATCACTATATACAAGGACTCAACTGTTTCCTTGAGATATTTGAGGATGTTCAGGAGATCCACACAGCACTGACAGATATGTCACAGGACCTGTGACAGATTATGCCCTCTGAAATAACACAGTGCCTTGGACTGTATTCCATAGGGAATATATGAAACATCTTGAAGGTAAATGGAAGGCTATATCTATGCAAATGAGTTAGTTACTGACCTTGTAGGAAAAGAAATTGGAAAAACAGTGTATTCAAAATCAGTTAAAACTGTAGAGTGAGGTCCCATAGGCAGAAAAACTAGGAAGAGGCACAAAACACTGAGAGGTGCCTTTAGGGATTATGGGTTAATTTTATGATAAGAAGTGTCTTAATAGGGCAGAGTTTATAAAATGTGTAATTTTAGTTCAACCGCAGCAACTGCATTTGAAGCAGTATTATGACTCCATAACAAAAGCTGTCAAATTATATGACAGTAGTCACTTTTGAATATAAAATCTACTGATTAGTCCGGGGAGGATCGTAATTTGTAAGGCCTTCAATTTTGGTTCTCCCTAAAATGCCCATGAACTTATGTTTTAAGCGAACTGGCTCCATAATTGTCCTAGTTTAGCTAGGACAGGGCTAATTTTCTCACTGTTGCTCTGGAGTGGATGGCTCCTGGAGCCATGAGGGTACATTCAGGTTATTATTCTATACCATTCACATAATTTATGGGGGATGTGGGTTTGTATGGAAGAAAACTAGAAATGCACAGTGAAATTGACACCATTTTTTTTTCCTTTTTCCAGGGGACCGGAGCTGCAGAGTGATGGGGCAGCATGGTCCAACTTGTAGGATTTATCCAACATTGTTTTGTTTCAAGCCTAGGGAGGAGCATGGGTGAAAATGGTGCAAATCATTGCTTGTTGTTGGCTCTGGCTCAGGGAAAATAGCTGCAGTAGTGTCTGCCATTTTCTCCTTTTTCTCAGGAAGTTGTGTGTCACTGGCTGTGGTAGCATTGAGTTGGTTGGGTCTTTCACAAGCATTTTTTTGTGTAATCACCCTTTCTTATACACTGTTGTTATTAGTATTGTTGCTGTTACTGTACGTTTTCCTCATGCTATTCCTGTTTTTTCCAGTAAATTGTTATCTCAATCCATTATCTCTGCCTCTTTGCCCCTTTCTCATGGGAGGAGTGTGGGGGAAGGGAAGCGGCTGCTTGTAGGCTAATTTCCAGCTGTTTTTAAATCACAATAATAATGGATATCAAATATTTGATCTAAAGGGTAGACTATCTTATCCCAAACCAGATATGAAACTCTGAACTGCTCAAAAAATAAGATTAATAAGTTCATGATGCTGAAAACCCCACACTGCTTCTGATTTAAAATTAAGGATATGCATTATCAATTTTTCTAGAACATATTGATTTTAGAAGGTTTTTATATTTTCTAAATGTTCTATATCCTTCATATTACCTTGAGTTGCATTTTCTATTAAATTAGAACATTGAATATGTTACATACATTAGAAAAAAATTAAGAATTATTATTGTCTGTGTATAACAGGATTTTTAATGCAGAATATTTTCTTCCTGAGAAATTGTTTTGATTATTATCAGACAAAAGGTTACAGTTAACACAGCACTAAAACTCTCTTTATCTAATTCACTGCCAATCCTAGAGCCTGAGGCTTCATGTATTTCTGCCAGTAGAAGACAGAAGAGAGTTTGAAATTTATTTGAAAATATTAGGTGAAGGTTTTAAGGGTATCTAAAAAAGCGAAGAAATGGTAAGGTTATTGCGATGGATAGTCTTGTCAAAATAATCAAGAAGACAAATCATCATCTATGAAACTTGGCAGTTTTCAGGATGCTAACATACATTCTTGGCACATAATGTTTGCATGTTCTCCTTCTGTTTGTTAAGAAATTGGTGTCTAAATAATATGGCATCTTGTCAGGAGATAGTGTTGGAATGTATTAAAATGGGAGCGAGAACTAAAGAACATGTTTGGTAAGTCAAGAATGAGGTTAAAACTGTTTGGAAATTTCAAGAGAGAGTTGAAGCTGATTATTCCTCAGTGAGAAGGAAATGACTAGATAAAAATTTTAAAATGTTTGGTAATTTTATAGGTAACCATTCTCTACTAGTTCAGAAAAACATAAAGATAAACTTTACTTACTGGTGTACAAGAACATCACATCAAGAAAACTGAAATGAGTTAAATACAACAGGATTTTTGAATCAAACTGACTCGACATCAAAGTGAGTTTAGATCAAAGCGTGTTATCATCAATGAGCTAAAATTGGGTCGTACAAATAGAATGAAAACACTGAAACAAACTGATGAAACTTGGCAACTTTCATTGATATAAACATTCTCTACTTAGATCTATGCTAAATCTAACAATAACTCTTTGTATTCTTGAGTTCTGTTGTGAAAAGGCAATCAAATCATGTGAGTAGAAAAAGGACCAATGACAGTCCATTTTGATTGCAGTAGAAGTACAAAATGACTGTTAGATATTTTGATTGATGTTTAATAGCAAATTAGTGTACTTTCATTAACATATGATTTGAAGTATACAGGAAAGCATTTACGTGTGGCAGAAAACTACAAAAATTGCATATGTACATGCTCCTGAAAGACAGGAATATTTTTATGCAGGTGTAACTCAAGCCTGCTCTTCAGGCTTTTTTACCTTAAGTGTAACTACATAGGTGAAAGTCTTTATTTGCTGTCGTATTTTCTTGGCTGTCTATGAAATGGAATTTAAATTAATGAAGCCATGAATTGTTGAGTTCCTCTTTTTCTGGTTGAAGAGGCAGGAGATATCACTAGTAGAAGCTGAAACATGAACAAAAGGAATCAGCCTTTTCAGTGTCTCACACCCTTGTGGGTTTGCCCAATGATGTAGGGATTGTCTGCACAATGAGAAAGCCTTTCTGAAGTCCACTAATTCAGTATAGAAACTGGCTTAAGCCAAGTCATACTCAAATCCCAACTGTACCAGTGGTGCTTCACCACTGCCTAGAGAACACAGTAATTCTTGCAGGGTATGCTTTGGTCTGCTCTTTGCAGCTTACCATTCTATTTTAGGTCTTGCAAATTTCTGTATAAGCAGTCTGTGTCTCACAGCTGGGTTAGGGTATAGAAATCTTCTAGGCTTTCTCTTGACATCCATTATGAATTGGCTTCTGTTTTATTATGTATGTATATGTACAGAAGAAACACTGTTAAAAATACAGATCTATGCTTCTGACAAGCCAGAATCAGCATTTATGCTAAAACTGGTTTGATCTTCTTGGTGTTGGAGAGCAGAAAAATTTCCAGGGTAAGATGCTAGTAGTATACTTCCTTCTTACAAACAAGAACCACAGCAAAAAAAAAGCTACCTCAAAACAAAAAAAAACCAAACCCAACAACAAAAAAACCCAAACAAAAACCAAAACCAAACAAAAAAAAAAAATCCCAAACAACCAAACTAAACCAAAAGAAAACAGCCAAAACAAAATAAAACCAACAACAAAATTAAAAGAAAATATGCACACTGAATATTCTGCTTTATATTTTCTTCTCTGAAGAAAATATAAAGAAAACTGAAGTAATAATGTAACAAAACATCTCAGTGCCTGAAATTAGTACAACAATTGCAAGCATGAAACTGCATAATTCTGCACATACACATGATCCTCATTTTGGGGGGATTAGCCACCAGAGATAGTTTTGCAGAACCAAGACAATGGATTTTACTGCAAGTTTTATATTGCGGCTTTAAGATATGGAATCTTGCTGAAACACTTCATGGGAATATGGCTTAGAATTACTATCAAAGTTGCAATGTCTGCCAAGAACTAATTAAAAAGAAGTTATCATGAAGAAACTGAATTTAAAACATTGTAGACATGGCAGTCAAGTTAATTATCTCATCTATTTGTGATTTTAAAGGTGCACTAATAGCTTCAGTAGAATGTTATTTTTCAAAACTTTTGGTAACTGTAGAGAGCATATCAAGAAAGGCAAGAATGAGACCAACCGGCTGTGTTGGATGCACAGTGGATGGCAGAACACCCACATAAATTTTGCTTATATCGAGTAAATCCCAGTGCCATTAAACTATTAAGGTTGCTATTGTATTAAATATTTTGTGAGGACTGTCCCCCTTCTGTCTTTCAGATTATATGGAAGTTATCAGGATGGCAATGGGGAGATGTGGAATTGACAGAACAAGTTTCAAATATGGTGACCTGTTACGAGAGACTGGACTATTAATGATTAATGACTCAAAATGTGCCTATTTGTGGAGGTGCTAGGGTGCCTTGCTGAGGCCAGGTTTGTACTCCTCCAAAGGAGGAGGTGAGGTTTTGGGAGCATTGCACAGAGGTGAACTATCAAGAGGCAAATCCTTCAAGGCAAGTTAGTGTTTTTTATCAGCTAATTGCCCTCCCCTACTGAACTCATTCAGTTGTAAATCGCCCCCTTCTCCCTCCTCTGGGAGGAAGGCTCTGATGGGGCATTACTGGCTCAGCTAGGCTGAGAGGAGGCTGAGAAGGGATCATAAACCATCAAAGATCCCCAAAGTACCCCCAGACTAATTTCTGTGGCCTTCCACCAGAGGACCTAAAAGCTTCCCCTCCCAGGGGAGATTTCTGGGTGCTACCATCGAGGCTGAATGTATTTTTGTGGGTTTCTTCAGCCACCGCGACAGATGAAGACCATAATTTTGACCAACAGACAACTAACTTGCAACAATCAGGTCTCAGCACAAGATCTACAGATGGTCATATATTTTAACTCATAGTTTTTTCTCCTTTCTTTCTTTCTTTCTTTCTTTCTTTCTTTCTTTCTTTCTTTCTTTCTTTCTTTCTTTCTTTCTCTCTCTCTCTCTCTCTCTCTCTCTCTCTCTTTCTTTCTTTCTCTCTCTTTCTTTCTTTTTTTCTCTCTTTCTCTCTTTCTCTCTCTCTTTCTCTCTTTCTCTCTCTCTCTCTCTTTCTCTCTTTCTCTCTTTCTCTCTTTCTCTCTTTCTCTCTCTCTTTCTCTCTTTCTCTCTTTCCTTTTGCTCTCTTTCTCTCTCTCTTTCTCTCTCTCTTTCTGCCTCTTTCTCTCTTTCTCTCTTTGTCTCTTTCTCTTTCTTTCGCTCTCTTTCCTTTTATACAATTTCCTAAATAATATTTTTATGCTTTTATACTGCAATATTACTATAGATAATAGTAAACAGAGATATGTACCTGCTTTCCATTGCAACAGAGTTGTTCTAAAATAAACCCTACATATATTTCTTTATTTGTTTATTTATTTGTTTATAAATAATGATCCTTCACTTTACACTAATGTGTCACAAGGGATCTATTAACAAGGATCCTGGTTAGTCTCACCATCATGAGGGCAGGTCATTATGATTGTGTCCCATGAATATCAGCATACATCTCTTTCTCTGACTTAGGGTTTTGCATGGTGATACATGTAAGAAATTCTGCACTGGCCCCCAAAAGAGCTGTTGGAAAATAATCTCACTGATTTTATGTATTATTCACTTGTCCATACATCGACAATGTTAAGGTTCTTCTTTGTTCTTCATCATTAGCCTGTATAGCAGTTGGCAAAAAACCAACCAACCAACCAACCAAACAAACAGTTTTAAGCATTTTGAGGAAAACAGTCCTCCTGGCCCAAGTAGAAAATAAGAATACTCCAAAATGTAAGGCAGTTCTGTTGTGTCACTCTGCAGATCTGCTCCTTTCATGGAAAACTACTTTATAATGTAGATGTAGTCTCACTTTCCTAAATACATTTTCCTGTGTGTGAATAATTTTTCCCTTGAAAGCTCAAATAGGGAAAAGGAGTATGTGACTGTAGTGCTACTTTACAGTTATTAACTACTTAGCAAAGATCAGTAGCAGAATGTAAATCTTCAAGAAGACATGAAAAACAGATGTGCCTTTGAACTCCAGCCTACATAGTGTGTATTGCCAAAGCACTGCCTAGATTTCATACTGACTCTTTTTTTATAGCAAATTGTAGAGAGATCATTTTATTCATTTGAGAGTTACTGCTTATAAATTTCAATAATCTGAGAGTTATATAATGAGAGAAACAAATATCGGCTTGTCCTTCTTTGTATAATAAATCCTCAGCTATTTTAATAACATAAATACTTAATTGAAATTAAGTACTTCTTGTGAAAGGTATGCAATTCCAATTTTTGGAGCATACAGTTCTTACTTTTCTTACAGCAAGTGCTTCTTTTAATATTCCTTGAAAAGACAAAATAATAGTTTTTTTCTCTCAGATCCTTAGAAATTTTGTATAATGCTACTGAAGTCAAAAAAATGAAAAATTACGGTGAGGTCAGAATGAGAGTATAAGGGCAGATATAAGTCAGCAAATAACAAAGCCAATATGAGGGTTGTGTGATCTTTTAAACTTGCCTTAGGGTATTTTTTTTCCTCATCTCATTGTCTTCATCAAAAATATGAGTTTGTACAAAAATTATGAGCATGGGCATGAAACAAATACCGAAGTTAATGTTAAAGAAATAAAGAAGCAAGCAAGATGGCAAACAAACAATGTCCAGCATTGTGTTTAAACTTATTTTAAAGAGTCTGAACCCTTACAAAGAGTCTGAACTGGTTTGTCTTTCTTCTGTCCAATGAAATTTTATTAGAGGCAGACTGCAGTAGAAAATGCAGCCTTTTCATCAAAAGCCAGAACATTTTCAGGCACAGACAGAAACATAAAATTTTCTTTGACATTTGATAACGGGCTTCTGGCAAAATTGTGTCTTCTCCTTCTGATTGTCTTTGCAAATCATTCACTTCAAAAAGAGCAATGTGCATTGTATCCAGATTTTGACCAGATTCTACCGATTAATAATGTAGTTTTAAGTTAGTTGTGTTCTGTTTCCTGTCTGTAGCTAAGTGACTGAGAATTAAATTATACTAACATGGGTTGCTTTGGAAGTTTGATTTTTCATGGCGACCAGAGTCTGTGGCTTCATATGCATGTGGTTTTACTTAATCTGTGAAATAATGTTCTTGTAAGATTTTTAAAATTTCAAAGAGTGGGAACATTAACCTTCACCTTATATTTTCATTTATAACTGTCAAATCTGTTCTAGGAGAAATTCTTTGTCAAAGGACTATTACCAACTCTGGTAATAACTGAATGAAATGTCAATCTTTTCCAAATAAGATATTGTGCCCAAATGATGAGCACTG
>JACBWW010000020.1:9227039-9278526 GCA_020086605.1 Lanius collurio
GAACTAAATTGTTTAAGAACACAACAATACTGTTCAGGCTTTGTTTGTCATAAGTTGTCTCGATCTTTCACTAGGTTTTTCCCATCCCACTACATTTTCCCAAGAGGGTATAAAAACAGGCTCTTCAACCCCAAATTTAAGAACTAAGGAATTTAAAATACTGACTCTATCTATCAAATAAACTTGAACTGCAAAATGATGAAAGGCTCTGAGAATGTTCTGGTGGAGGACAACTAATCCATATTGTTGTCATGGCAACCAGAATGAATGCAAACCCATCTTTATGCTAGAAATTGAAAACATTACTGTCAGTTAATAAAACTAATTACTTTTAATTAATAATATCTATTGAAAAGTTTTACATTTCCAAGTGTAAGTACTAGCTATTAGGTTTATACAAATTTAGAATCAGGAGAAATAATAAATGTTATTTATTTGTATTTATGAAAAGAATTGAACTTTTAAGCAACTAATTTTTCATTAGGAAAAAGTTATTGAGCTACCATTATTGCTAGTTTAGAAAAAAATCACATTACAAGCAGAAGTTCAGAACTTGAAGTAGTACTGTAGAAAGCTGATATTAAAAAAATAGTTTTTGTGTTTCGTTGTGTGTGGGATATAGCAGAATTTATTAGAAGTAGTAGAAAAAACATAGCTTGTTGAGCACATGAGATTAGGTGAAAAATCTGTAAAGATGACTAGCACATTAGGTTATCTCTAAAGGAATACTTGCAGTTTTAAGCCATAACCATTTGCAGCTGGGCTATATAGCAGAGAAATGCTAGGTGAAGATGCACTTCAGTGGGAATTTTACAGGAAAACAATTTTTATAAGATTTTTTGAGGAGAAACTCAGAGTATCTTTCTTGCAGGGAAAGTGATTTGCAGTCAGACATCTTTTCTTCCATTTACATTTTGAAAATTGATAATGGCAAAGTTGGCTAGCCTGAACTAAAAAATTCTTAAACAATTTTATGCTCTCTACTAAACAATGTACATGGAATCTTTCTACAGCTAATTCATGGACATAGCCTATGATAACCTAATTTCAAGGCGAGTACTGCAAAGCAATCACACCTGAAGTCCTTCTGAGATACTGATGTTTGAGAAAATGATAATGTAAACCGCTAAAGTGGAGATTTTGCAGAGAATTACAACCCTGTAGGGATTAATTACTCGAAACAAGGGTCAACAATTCCCTTTTGATTATTTGGTGATATTAGTAAATCCTGTATTTGCAAGCTAGCAAATTCCATGTTGCTAGTGCCTGCACTTTGTAAGCACCTGGGTACAAGTTTATATGTACATATAAATATGTTTGAAGAAACTCATAACTTTTTGAGGGTGGAATAAAGTTTATCCTAAAGGCTCAGTGGTCCTAAGTCATATGCTATCTTCTTTCACCCTCTGTACAAAGAGACATGAAAAAGCAAAATTTAAATTCTGGTTTTGCTGCAGGAATGATGTTATGGGCTTAGAGCCTCTAGGGTTTTTTCTTCAAGAGATTTTCAGTTACTCAGAACACCAAAAGCAGTACATGATCGTCTCTTGAAATTTAGACAATAATGTAATAGTCTGCCTTGACTCTTGGTCCATCTAAACCTGTCAGACATCTTTCTTTTAAGGGAGAACAGATTTACACTAATAATGAAGAAATTCAGACTATACTGACATAAAGTTAAGGGGATTTGGTTCAGGGTCTTCCAATCATGCCATCACTGACACATGTAGAAACGTCACCCCCGTTTCCATGTGGGCACATTTAAGGGACAGAGGTACCAGATGGAATAAGTTCCAATACTTGCTCTCAGCTGGTTTAGTGTTGTAATTGAGGCAGTAAGCAATTAACTCTAATTATTCTCATGAAGATAAGCAAGCATGACCTTGATCTGATATGGCTAAGGAATTAGTGGGGTGTATCAGAATGTACAATCATTGAGAAGTGGCTTTTCATAGTAAATCTGCTCTTTAACATTGGAATTTTGTTAGAAGCCTATGTTGGGTGGTCATGAGACCCACGAGGATGTGAGAAATAACAGCTATTCCAGGTGTCTTCTGAGTGCACTGAATGATCAGCTAGGGTTCTGATCAGACTGAGATTTGCAAAAGTTATTTCTGTATAGATGTTAGCTTTAGGTGTTTTGAAAAGGGAATTGGAAGATTAATGTAAGGACTTCATTAAGTGGCACTAAGATTGCTAATTCAACCTTATTTATTTCTGCTTAGGAATGTAAGATTAGGATTTATTTCTCTCTAAAAGAAGCAGAATTTTAAAAATAGCAAAAAATCCATTACAATGATGAAGAAAAATTATGATAGTCTAGAACGATGTTTTAATTAATACTGGGCTAACCCTGGGTGACTGGAAATGTCCATTGCAATTGGCCATGTCAAGCCACAGTGTGTGCAGTCTAGTGACCAAAAAGATGATGACTTGAAAAAAGCAGAAAAAAGGAATGGTAAAACACTTAATACTAATGCATATGAAACGTAAAAAGAATGGAAGCAGCAATTATGCTAGACTGACATAGCCACAGATGCTGGCACTAAGCATTGGCTTCTGGCAGTACCAGACTAGTTTAATCCAGGGTTCACTGGACAATATGATTGTGAAAGTAATACATATTTTTCAATATGTAATTTTAAACGCCTCATCTTGGCTCCTATTTGTCTGTTTTTCTGTGCATGACATAAAAATATATATTAAATTTTTTCCCTTCTCTCTCTTTTGTGGAGAAGATTGGTGTTTGAAATTCAACTACAGCAAGTTCATTTTCTGCAAATAATATTATCACGTGTCCCATTGTTTAGCAGAAAAATTCTATTTCAAGTTCTCTGCAGGTTTAAGAGACATTTTATTTATGCTGTAATATTACTGTTTTCACCAACTTCAGAAGACAATATAAGGAAAACAGCTGCTGAAAGCCAAAATGTTATCTTATAAATAAATAAAGCATTTATCTACTTCATCTTTTGAATATCATTTATTTTCTGAAAATGGAATGTGCACCAAATAACTAATATTTCATAGGACTGATAGTTGATAGACTGTTTTCCTTAAATTTTAAGTTCTCAAATACAAGGTTCTATTGTGCCTCTCTAGGATTGAAAAAGTTCTCTCATATATTAAATAGCTTTGAAAATGTTTTTGTTTTGGTCAGTAATGTTATTCTGACTTCAAGAGTACATCAGCTGCTAAGTAAGAATTAACTAAAACCAAAACCCAAAGCCAGTGACAAGAAAATGTAAATTACTGTTTTCAGGCACTGCTTGGAGCATTGACTGAAATGTAATTATAAATCTCCTGGAATAATATTGGACAAACTACTAAGTAAAAGTTTCATAGGTGGGTGCAGAAAAGCAATATTGTGTTGTGCAATTTGCTATGAACATTTTCTTTTTTATTCTGCTGTAGACTACTTCTGTGTAGCCCTTCAATAGGCATGACAACAAATAGCCGGAATGTCTCAGGCCAAATTAAGAGGAAGATGAAAGTTTTTCACTAAAATAGAGAGGCAGATAGACAGACGTGTCAAATCTCTTAGACTTAATGAGTCACTTAAAGAATTATCTTCAGGTTGAAAATTGTGTTTAGTTGTTTTATTATCAATGTAGTGTATTCTGCATTATGGCAGTATCTGAAAATCTTCCTGTGAAATACTGAGCCAGATGACTGACACCATTCACCTCTTGTTTTTTCATCTTAGCTTCCTAAGCACTATACATAGTAAGTAATTTATTTTTTAGGGTGTTTTCATTATTAGTAGTAGTCTAATAAGTATGCTAAAGGGGGGCAGATCAGAGGCAAGCTCCTTGCCCTTGGAGTAAAAAATAGTGATATCGGTACTGGTGTTTAGTTTCCAGCCTTTCTTTTACCATATTTTCCAGAGTTTTGTCCCAGGAGGATTTAGTAAATTTTCTGATGTACTTTTGATGTGTGAATTAGACATTTTACTGCACCTAAATAATTTTGTCCTGAGTTCTTCTATAGTGTTCAGTCATGTGAAGAAAAAGCCTCTTGTATTCCTTTTGCATTTGAGTTTAGTAAATATTTTGTGCGCATATCTAATTTACTGGAGTTGGTCATGATGATTTTTCCCAACTTTAGTTACTGTTTTGTTGGATACAGTTAGTGGTAAACTAAGTAGCTTTTTAGTATTAAATGGCAATTTACTATACTGAATGTTTTTTTTTTTTTAAACTTGAAATTATTCATTCAATAGTAACAAGAGTGAAAGTGGTGCAAATTAGTGACTAGTTTTCTGCCCCATGTCAGTCGTGTCCCAAAGAGGTTAGATATGCATCCCTTGTCTCTCTCATTTGGACATTGACAAACATGCATTGCTACTGCACTTCATGGGCACTGCTGCAGTGTAAATACACTTTTCCACTCCACAGCCTAGAGATATGGACATGTACTTTCACTGTTCCTCCTAAAAGTCAGCTTTGGACAAACACACAGTGGTACTTGCTCGATCACAAAATGTGTGTGTAGCAGCAAACAGGGCGGAGCTGGGCCCATCTGATGTGTAAATCAAGAAATTATGTGACCAGAACCAGGCACTTTGTACTCTAGTAAGATTATTTTTCCACAAAGCAAGAAAATATAAAAAAAATCTTGGCTTTTCAAACTGGCCTCTGGAATAAACCTGCAATCCAATGACTCAATAAACTCAACTCTCACAGGTGGGTGACTGAATATACAATTGGGCAGTTTCTGAGAACCTAGACTTCTAAGTATTGTATGCTTCAAGCTCCAATCTAATTGCCTGTTTTTCCTGTAAGATTTTAATGGTGATTTTGTCTGTGCCTTAGGCTCACCACCCCTATATAAGCACAACGTGGAAAAACTTTTATACCAGTAACAAGTATGTTCTCATTTTTTACTTACCCTCTGTACCTTCAAGTCATTTTAAAATCAACATTTTAATTGTTTTTCATTTTAGTTCATATTGCTTCTCCATGCTGCATTAAGTGATCAGTTTTTGTATCACAAAATATTTGAGTTCAGCATCTTAATGTTATGGTGGTATTTTACACCACGTAGAGTGTGTTTAAATTCATTAGATTTAGAAGAATTGCAAATCAGGTAACAATAGATAATCACTTTGTTTCTGTAGTAGTTATTGCTTCAGCTAGATTAGATTATTTAATAAGTCTCTGATGAAATGCAGTGACAGAGGATCTTAATGGTGTGGTGTACCTGCCAGAATGTCTAAGAAAACTGGTGTAAGTGAAGAAACTTGAAAGAAATAGTGTTCCAGCATAAACTTGAAAGAAATACTGTTCCAGCATACTCATAACAAAGATACATTTTCTGTGATTTTTAAACTTTTTATTATTTCCCTGATTAAAGAAAAATAAAAACGAAACAAAAGCTCTGGTCTGAAGACTAAGAAGTTATTATTCATGATTATTTACAACTCATTTTGGCTCAGCTCAGGACAGTTGTCTAACACTGACTTTTCAAATCATCTGAGTGTGACGGTCAGTTGCCTAAACACAAGTAACCATTGCAGCTTCAGAGGTTTCAGATCCATTAGTCCTTCACTTGTTACCTTACTAAGGTATGGTTATCCTGTGTCTTATGTCATACCTACTGACCTCATTTCAGACACCCTAGAGCACCTCATGTGGTCTACACTTACACAATTGAATTCAATGCTCTTGCTGAAAACAGGACACAGCATAACAGTATAAGTTCTTCCAAAATTATGGGGTTTTTTTTCTCTATATTGCACTGAGGAACAAAGATTTAAGGTCAAGGCACACCCGGACACAATGAGCAAGTTGTTTGAAATCAGAATTAAAAATAGAACTTATTTCCCACCTAGAGAAACAGTGGGAATCGGACAAGTTCTAACATGAGCTAAAGCCTTTGTATTCCATAAAAATATCACTAAGAAGCTATCACATGTGTGGTGGAATACACTCATCCTCAGGAAAAATTCATAACGATAAAAATCCATGCCCTGATGAAACTTGCAGAAAATAAAAGAAGGAGCACCTGGTATAAAGAGAAAGACAACAAAATGTGTGAGAAAACTGAGATATGCCTAATTTTGTACTGCTGTTGTAGATATCATACTACTTTCTTGAGTAGGCTGAATGTATTTCTAGAGCATACTAAGATCAGAACCAAGGAAGTTATGATAACTGACTTCTCACTAACTGTGTACTCCTCAGAAAAATCAGAACTTGGATATTTAATACCTTTAGAATGCCATTAGTCAGATTTATACAATATTTCCATAGAATTTAATTAATAAGGTATTATCTGCAGCTGGGAAAGCAGTGTGAGTTTTGAGTTTTTAGGTCTTTTGAATAGTTTCTGGTTGAATAAAAAAAGGAAGAATGGTTTGATCAAAACAATGTGGAAATGCTACTTTTACTTGAATATAAATGAAAAACAGTCAACAGGAGTACAACTCTAGCCTGGAAAAATCCAAATATTATGTCAGACCTAAGCTAAAATTTTTTATCTTACTCTCAGTTGTGGTGGCATGATGATGTGGGTCTGAAACAGCAGATTGCATGTTTAGGTAGGACAAAGTCTTAGAAATTCTCCTAGAAAGAGAAACTCACAGCTGTGTTAAATTTTAAAGTTCCTCTATATCTGTGCATGACACTACCTCTATTGTAGAAAATATATAGATCAGCTGTGGTATAAAGATGGGTTTGGTTGCTTTCCACTTTTGATTATAACTTTGTTACGAACTAAAAACTTCCTGAACATTTAATGTAATTAAATGAGGCCAAGATATTATCTGCTGATTTCTAACGCTAAATTACTCTGGTATGAGCTAAGATAGCATTGAAGCAAGGACTTAGCATCTTTTTAGCTCATCTGGAATAGGAAACCAGAAGGGGATAACGACTATTAAAACAACCAGTAACTGGTTTTAAATATAGGGAAAGCCAAAGGAATTGGGCTTGAGTTATAAAACTAGAAATATCATTGGTGACTTGCTCTAATTATCTAAAGAAATACAGATAATAGCCTTCAGGGGGAGGGGAAAAAGGGCTCTGGGCATGGGCAACAGATAGGGGCCAGAATACCATCCAGGACTCAAAATATTGATCAGTAACTGCTGTTTACCTGGTCTATGCTGGCTATCTAAACAGGTCTGGAGAGCCATGGTCTGTGTCAAGTTTTGAGTGCTGTAGAATAGAAATCTTATACTAGAAAATTTATAGTGGACATTTCTATTCACCTGCTAAACCCATGCTGCTTAGCAAATAAATTTCAAGTCACTGAGCAATGCGGTTCTTTTTTCCCTGTAAACCCACTCTAAATCCCCCCTGTGTCATGTCTACACAGCTGTCACAGCTGTCTCATCTTCTTGCTTGTCTAATTTACGTCACAGTACCTGAGCTAATTCAGCTGTGTCTGTATTAGGACTTTACAAGTATATCAAATTATTCACAAAACCAAAATACTTACAAGTAACTATAATATTGACTGCAACTCAGATTTTATTAGTGACAGATTTCAGTACAGTACTTTGCAAAACAGTGGCTGTTGTATCACTGTGAGCAGGTGAATGAAAGTGGTATGAACTGTTTCATTACTTCATCAGCAGTAGAGGATGCAAATAATCTTTTAGAAGGCATTGAATAAAAGCCCCGTAAATTCTAGAAACAGACTAATACATATCAATTAATAGATAAAATATACTTACAAATACATAGCTTATAAAAGAAAAGGCAAAAGACAACATGCGGAAAATTTATATTGTTTATATAAACCAAAGTTTGAAGATTTATTGACTCAAAAAAGCATTTTTGAGATCACAGTAGGTTTTATCAGGCCTGAGCAAAATTGCCAGCAGAGATTTTAGGGTAATTGTGTAAGTTTTTTTCAGAAATTCTCAATCCTGGATCTCTACTATTTTCCCACCTAGTGCCTTTTGAATTTGGAAAACCTAGCTTAATGCGTACTTTCAGTTTTGTCACTGTCTTCTACCACAGTAGGTTATTTGGGATTTCAATGAGGAAAACAGTTATTGGCTTGATTTTACACATATGCTTCCACACACTAAGTATACACTTCTGTTTTTGCTTAAAATTTCTACTCCAAAATAAACTAAATAAATATGCAAAGCTGAATGCTTTTGGTTTTTATTTGCATTTTCATTCTATCCAAGGATGCAGCAAGTTTTCCTGTAATGTAGAGTTGCCAGCAAGATTTATAATATGGAATTAAAAAAATTGGTTATATATGGACAAAGATGTTAATGTTTTTAGAAGCTGGCTTAATATATTAAAATAGAAAGTCTATTTATTTAACTCTCATAACCATTAGTAAAGACCAAATTATTTTCCTATTGAATTAGTTTGATAACAGTAGTCATGCAAGCAGTGTCTGATGTGTTCAGATTGAGCTTGCATTTTGTTCTAGTGGCAATGTTTAGATTGCTGAACAATGCAAATGAATCATTCTTGGTCCTTGGCACTGGAATATAATTGTAGTGTAATGAGATAATGAAGAGACTCTGACTTTAAATTAAAAAAAATAAAAGGGAGAGGCTTGGGGATATGAACAGTTGAAAACAGAGAATACCAATTAGCTTTTCCATTTCCCTCTGCTCTTTTGCCCTCTCCCTCAATCCCTTTCCATTATAGCCTATTTAAGAATTACAGTGCATGTATTTTTGCAATAATGGGAGTATTTGAATCAGAAACAAAATGTATCTCATGTAGGGCATTCATTTTGGGCATGCTATATACAAAGGTGGAATTGAAGAGACATTCATTTCAGTTTTCACTGTTTTGAAACTTTTCATTTTAGATTTCAAAAGCTGCAATTACATGATGATATTTGATGAATTCCAAAAGTGGTATTTCATATATAGCACATCTGATATTTATTGAAAGTGCTAGAGAAAAAACCCCATTTTAACCATCATTATTTAAATATCATCTTATTCATACTCTCTTCAGGATACTTTAAAACAGGCCTAGAAGGGTCTATTAAATTGCATTTAAGCCCAGTACACTTTGCAGGTGTCCAGTATAATGAATACTTTAAATGGCTATGCTCTAAGGTTAATTTGTTCTATAAAATTGCCCAGACCCCTCTAGAGTATTCATTAGCAGACTAAAACAGAGACCTAATCCAGATAGATGCTAAAGGATTATCATTATTGCTGTAAGGACGACTTTGATAAAATTCTAATTGGAATTGCCGCATGGGGACTGAACAAACGAAGCAGATTATGATAAATATGGGGTTTCAGACCTCTCTAACTAAATTCTGAGACTGGGGTAAAATAAAGTGATCAAACTCATCTAAAAACAGATAGCTACCTCAATTTACTTTAGAATTTCTTAGAATGAAAGATAAAATTATACTCAACTGCATATAATTACACCAAATGTCAGTACAATACAATTAGAGCTAAAAGACCATTTCAGCACTCATCTTGCTTTTAACAGCATCTTCATTGCAAACAGTCTTTCGTCTCATCAGTGCAGGACTGACAGATTTAAACCTGTAGTTAAACGGATTCATCCATAATAAGTTCAAACAAGATATTTTTTTTCCTCTCTCTGCATTATATAAGTAGAAAAAAATTTCTGCTAGGCCTCTTAAACACAAAAAAAAAAAAAAAATAAAAAAAAAAATTAACACTATCTAAATAAAATAAAAATAAACTATCTCATTTTGAATTCAGATCTATAACTAGTAAAATTCCTGTGTTATGGATCATCAGTTTGTATGCCATTAAAACAGATTGTGTGTTAAATAGTCATTGTACAGGTCCATCAAATACAAGTTTTCATTTCTTGGTTGTTATAGGTTTTATTGTTAGCAAAACAAAAGAAAAAATTTTCCACTCAACAGTGGCTGTTCAGGGAATCCACAACTTCTCAAGGCAACTGGTTCCAGTGCCTTACCACCCTCACAGAAATCATCTAAATCTAAGCCTACTCTGTTTCAGTTTAAAGCCTTTACTCCATATCCTACCACTACTTACTTGCCTTAGGCAAAAAACCTTCCCCAGCTTTCTCGGAGGCCCCCTTTAGGGTGCTGTAAGGTCTCACCAGAGCCTTTTCAGGCTGAACAACCCTAACTTTCTCAGCCTGTCTTCATAGGAGAGGTGCTCTACCCCTCTGATCAACTTTGTGGCACTCCTCTGGATGTCAATATGTCCATCTCCTTCCTGTGCTGAGGACCACCGGGATGGATGCAGTTACTTCAGTGAGGTCTCAGGAGAGCAGAGCAGAGGGGCAGAATTCCCTCCCTTGTCCTGTTGCCCATGCTGCTTCTGATGCAGCCCAGGATGTGTTTGGCTTTCTGGGCTGCGAGTGCTCATGGCCAGGTCATGTCCAGCCTCTTACCCACCAGTGACCAGGTCCTTCTTGACAGGGCTCCTCTTATCTGTTCATCCCCCAGCCTGTGTGGTACAGAGGTTGTCCTGACTCAGGTGGGGTACCTTGTACTTGGTCATGTTAAACCTCGTGAGATTCACACGGGCCCCGTTCTTCAGCTTGTCCAGATTCCTCTGGATGGCATCTCCTCCTTCAGGTGTGTCAACTGCACCCTCAGCTTGGAGTCATCTGAAAAGTTGATGAGGGTGCACTCCATCCCTTTGTATATTTCAAGTAACTGTGTTTATGTCTGTAGCCACTTTTGCCAAATTTTCTGAGTAAGTAGAGCTGAAATTTCACTTTTAAAGAAATTTAAGACAGCCTTGGTTAAGTATTTTTGTGGTTGTTTGGAGGGTTTTTTATTAACAGAAGAAATATTTCCTACTGAACTAGTGTTTTCCAGTCTAGGATTTAAATTTGAATCCATTTATACTGACAAATATCAGGAGAAGAATAATACCAGAAAGTTACCATATTAATTATGTAAAATTTAAAGATAAATAAAGAGCCTAGAATTTGAGGAAAACAAAGAATAAAAGGTCAATTTTTAAATTATTTTTGCAAAACTTATAGAGGCAGGCTAGTGAAACTATCTTTAAATATATATTTTCATCAGTCTTAAAGGAAATACTGTACCTACATTCTTTCATTATACTGTTTACTTAAAATTGCTAAAATTTATAACTGAGCAAAGCCTGAATAAAAAAAAATTCCATATTACTGAGAAAGACCAAAATTATGGGATTTTCCTGATCTTATTTACTTCTATAAATTAGTCTTCAGATTCAATTATTTCAAAATATTCCTATGACTTATTCTGCTGCTGATAGTCACCTCTACCTTGACACTATAATGGAAAGATCATAAAAGATGGCATGATCTAGTCAAGAGTTTCCCCTCACAGGCATTTCCAAAAGATGTCTCAAGTTTTTATTGCCTATACCACGGGTCAGCAGTAACAGACAGCACTGAGACCACAACCACAGGCTCCTCTAATGTATATTTATAAAAGACAGCCCTAAACATTTTTAATCGAAGATGAAATATTTAGGACTCAGATATATATTTCTTGCTCCTTCTTACTCCAATACATTCTTAAATACAGAGCAATGCATTAGCAATATTTTTGTCATAAGGTGTATTGATTAGGAGAGCTACTGTGACTCTAATCTATCCATGTGTGTCACAAGACTATTTCTAATGGTTCTATTATACCTGTGTGTTCAAGTGTGCATAAAGAAAATGTTATGGTATGTTACAAACAAGTTTGAGGTGTTCTGTATCATCTATTCTTACACCAAAACCAGGTGATGAACTAAACTTCCACATATCTGAGCAACTTGGTCTAGTGAAAAGAGTCAGGGAGATTAGAACTGTATGATCCTTAAGGCATTCCAACCCATAGCATTGTGTGATTCTATGATATTCTATAAAAGAAAAGTTTTGTGGAGAGTAGTTTTATATTAATTTCATATAGCAGAAGTTTGTCTGTTTTTTCCAACTATATCAATTGCTTAAATAAATAAAAATTCCTCCAGTTCATTCTTATTCCCATTATCCCTTTAACTACGCTTATATACATCACTATCCCTGCTAATTTCTCTAAATCTATTTTTTAGTGTATGTAGTTACCCACATATGAAGAATGTGGAGGCCTCACAAACATCCTCTTTTCTGCTGTCAATTCTGGAACAGAAATATTTGATTTTCTTCTCCCTCAAAATGCTGTTCCACTGTGGCTTCTCACACCTGATGGGTTTTCCATTTTCTTGGCAGTTGTTTCACCCAGAGAGACATAAAACTGTATCTGCGTATGGTAGTTTGTATCGCCAGTTGTTTCTTCTACTCTCTTTGTAATTTTGTGTGATGCTGATACAGGATTATGTGCATTCTGTTTGAGAGTAGCCATCTCTATTCACACTTTGCTGTGTATCTAATACAAGAAATCTTAAGAATAGAAATGACCATACCCTTTCTTCAAAGGAAGGTGTATCAGACTCTGTCCCAAATACAGTTGTATGTTTTTTTATTGACAATAAAATATGTTTCTAAAATTTGTACTTTATTTCAGAATGAATTACACACACTGTGAACTATGTATATCATCTTAGAATATGTGCAGTCAGCAATACTCATTCCCAAGAGCTTGGGATGCTACACCTGGTAGTGATATATATATATAGGTAATAAAAAAAAATGTTAAAGAAAATTCGATTTTAAAATACTTACAATCTATATATTTATAACATCACATACTGGTGGATTAAACAGAATTGTATCTGGCAAGTCCCCATTAGGGAACAAAGGAAAAAGCACTTCAGAAGTTCTTGATTAAACAGGAATTTGTTCAGCTTAGCTGGGAGCATTTCAAATTATTTTCAATGATATTTAACTGATTAATTGAAATGATCCTAAATGTACTAGCTAAAAATAGATGCTGAACAACGCAGTTACTGGAATAAAGAAAAACAATATATAATTTGATTTCATCACACATTTAAATGAGTTCAGTTTGTTTGTAATACAAACTAATTCTTTATGAAGAGTCATGAAAATATTTCTGTTGTAAAATTTTTCCAGTGAAAGAACAACACGACATAGTGGAACTAAGAACACTGATATGGATTCCTCATGCTGATACAAAGAGTGATGGACAGAGAAGGAGAGAAAAATGACAGACTTCTGATTAAAACACAAAGTAGACCTCTGAAATTTTGCTATTCATTTTCCTTCCTGGAAAAACATTCTTAAGGCAGTATGTACCACATATTTTAATGCTCTCTTATAGTGCTGTTACCCACCATGGAAGATCCATCTCAATTTGTTGTCTCTAGCTTCTCTACTGTTAGATGCTATTGATGTCTCTTTTTACTTGCTTGCAATTTTATCCATGCTACATTCCTGCAGTAGAAACATTTATCGGAAAATTGCTAGCTCCTGTTTTATCACACAATCAGATTTGAACTAGTATCTACCCTTCTACTTCCTCTATTCATGAATCACCATAGAAATACATAAAATACATCTTTTCAATTCCTATATGTCATGGTTTAGCTCCAGCTAGCAATCAAGTCCCACGCCACTGCTTGCTCACTCCCTCACCAGTGAGGTTAGGGGGAAAATCAAAAGGGTAAAACATAAAGAACTTGTGGGTTGAGATAAAGATAGTTTAATAGGGAAAGCAAAAGCCACACACACACAAGCAAATCAAAACAAGGAATTAATTCACTGCTTCCCATGAGCAGGCAGGTGTTCAGCCATCCCCAGAAGAGCAGGGCTCCATCACAGGTAATAGTAACTTGGGAAGACAAAGAACTGAGGTCCCCTACTTTCTCCTTCTTCCCCCCTTTAAACACTGAGCATGATGTCACATTGTCTGGAGTATCCCTTTGGTCAGTTTGGGTCATCAGTTCTGGCTTTGTCTCCTCCAACCTCCCAGACACCCCCAGCTTCCTTGCCAGCACAGCAGTACAAAGAGCAGAAAAGCCTTGGGTCTGTGAATAACAGAACAGCAATAACAAAAACATTTCTATATTATCAACCCAGTGTCCAGCTCAAATCCAAAACACAGCCATATCCCAGCCACTGGGAAGAAAATTAACTCTACCCCAGTCAAAACCAGCATACCACATCTTTTCAAATCTTTTTTCTGTAACATCCATCAACTGTCACGCTTCTCATTGTCTTCTGTTGTCTCTTATACTCTGAACTATAATTGAATTAGATGCTTAAATCCATGTAATAAACAGTGCTTTTATTTAATTTGGGTTCAGCATGAAAGATATGACATGATATTTTATATCTAAGTTGGGGTTTTTTTGAGCAACTGTTAATAGTAACTAAAATTTTCTCCCAAGAGCAGCTTTAAATGACCTTTTATTTAAGTCCATATTTGAATTACTAGACATTTATATTTCATGGTTTTAAGATTAGTTATTTTGTACACACAAACACTAAGAAAATATAGGGAAAAAGAACAGCAAGCTGTTAGAAATATAAGAAAAAATATATCTTAATAAATCATAAGTATAATTTTGCCATTCTGCATCTTTATCAAATATTTGTCAGTTCAGCTCTGTACTTCTTACTGGCCATAAGTGTCTATGAAGGACTGCTTTATACAAAAGACTTCCAATAAAGTTCAGAATGAGAGGATAATATAATCAAAACATCTGAAGACACTAGTCTTCTTCCTATTGCCTGACAGAAATTTATAATTTTAGCTTTATTTCTTTGCATGGTAAATGGTTTTACTTATTGCCATTAAATCTAAAAATGTGCTGATAGATCAAGAACACACTCTTACATATCCCTGTACAAATTCATTGTAGTGGAAAAGATCTCTAATAAACAGAACATTCTACATCCATTCTACATAACAGTACTTCAATAAGACAGGTATTTTTTTTCCTTTTCAGTTCTCTCTCTTTGATTGTGATACCATACAATGAATTGTTGTATGCTAATGGTGGTGTCTAAAAGTATCATCATATAAATTTTGGATAGAAAGCATATGTATACCAGGGCATCCATCAGGTAACTGCAATTATACTTGCTGCACCATCTGCTTTAAAAGTGGACTTTTTGCTTGGCACATCATTACATTACATTGTTACAAAACCATTTGTGCCAGCTATCTACTACAGAATGAGATTCAAATGATTGGTTTTGACATAGACAGCACTAAGTGATCTGAATTTCGACTGAAACATTTTCCTTTCTACTGCTATTTGCTGACAGTGGATATCAGTCATGAACTTCTTTCTATTTTGCTTGAAGATTTCTTTTCTGGGTTATTCTGTGTACTCAGCCTAAGAGTTCTTTCAAGCAAACTGCCAATCTATGCAGTTTTAGTTGTTTAAAAGGGAAAAAAATTAAGATTAAAACGTTTCTGGAAACACCTGTGCTAAGAAAAATGTCTTCAAGACCAAATGCAGCCCAAATGTGATTTAGAAGAGGGCAGTCTCCTCTCTGTACTGCATGGCAAAATCAGAACTGGTGGACTGAAGGACAGCTGAAATAGAGAGGTGGTGTGGTTGTTGAGCAGCAACAGACACACTCACTTCCATTCCTCAAAAAGTACAAGCACAATAGTGAGGAAATGGGACAGACACTAAAGGTGAACCTAAAGACCTCTTAATTCTCTTCTCTCGTGAGTGCATCCAAATTAAAATAATTTAATTCATTAAATCTGCATATACAATATGAAATTTCTGAATTATCAGTCTTAATAAATGAATATTTATTCACAGAGACTATGCATAAAAGGACAATATACAATCACATATGCAATGTGGTGGACAGACAGATGAATAGCAAAAAAATACCTCATGAGTACCTAAGAACAGATGTGTAAATTTTGGAATTTAGCATAATTTGTAACAAGGGCACTGCAAGCCATGTCATACACTTCAAAGCAGTTGGAAAGGAATGAATGAAGAGATGTGAAGAACAAAAATATATTAAGCAGTACTTCAAGCTTTTCAAGATGCCAAGGAACTGAATTTTCAGGTGGAAGCAGGAAAGTAAGTACCTTGACAAGAGAATTTTTCTCAGGGTGCTCTTTCTCTGAAAATATTCTGCAGTGGTATGCCAAATTTACCCAATTATTCCTGGTCATTCCTGCACTAATTTTTTTCTATCCTCTCCAGGTGCCCAACATAAGTGTTGCCATGGTTTTAGAAAAAAAAAAGTAAAATCACCTGACGGAACGGTGCCCGTAGCACAAGGAACAATTTAAAATCAACCATAGGTCACTCAAGTCCTACCAAAGTACTATGGTGAGACATAAAATTAGTTAGCATTCAATACAGTAAAAAATGTCTAATATTAAACCTATTTTCAAAATCCCTTGTTGTTTCATTATATTTATTCATATTGGGATGATCAGTGCAACATAGGTATTCTTAAAATTGTTCACAAAAAAATGGCTAATATGTTCAGATGTTGGTTACTCTGTTTCTACTGGAGATCAAACAAAAACCCCCCATCCAAATTCCAGACCACTGAAATTTTTTTTACTGGCAATCACTCATTATAATTTGAAAGCTATTGCAGTAATATCCAACATGATTTGGAGGGTCTCTGAAAGGTTAAGCCAAAACCTGCTCGATACCAAACTTAGGGCTAATTTTCAAAATGCGTAATGAATAATTAATTTTATTTTTTCCCACACTCTCTTTCTTACTTTTTAGTAATTTTGTTTCAGATAAATATATTAAGCCAATTTTTAAACATTCTTTATAGGCTAACTGGGAAATCAGAGTTTGAGTTCTCAGTTTACCTCTTAGCAATGACCTACATCTCAGTTTATTGTTCTCAATCTAAATCTCACTTTAGTAACATTTGGTATCTGTTGCAAATACATAATGCAGTTTGCAGTCTGTTACACCATTGGGTAATGTGCCATAAAGAAACAAGAATGTACAATTAATGATTTAGGATGTATTTCAACATGAAAAAAATTGCAGGAAATATTCTCGACATTTCTCATTGAAACAAAAATAAAATTGCTGTTACCTGATTTTTCTTCAGTCTCTTGATTTCTGCTGCATATGCTATCTGTTAAGTACATGCAAAACCAAATTAAGGGAAAGGGAGAAACTTTGAAGAGTTTTTCCAGCTTCCTCTGAAAGAAGAAAATTACCTGTTCACAATAACTATAAGCTTAATGAGGACAACATAATCTGGAACTAGTGAAAGTAATGTACTTAATAAAATCTTCAAAAGTTTACCCTCTCAGTCAAAGTTCTGATTAATGTCAACACTTTTTCTTCTGTCAGTTAGGACTGATTTCCTTTTCAAACAGTATTTACAGTCATATTCTCACCAATTCCAGTGGTGCACTCAAGTCTCAACTCACCAATTTTAGGAAAAATTCTTCATTTTTGAATGGAGGATAGAATTTTTTAGTTCTCATTTACAATACAATAAGAGGCACTTTCAAAACAATGATCTTAATGTCAATCTGATCTTCTTAACATAGTTCCAACAATAAATTGGAAGCACCATTTGTGTTTTGAAGTACCTGGTTTTTTAAATGCTTTAGGTTTATTTACAAAACAAGATATTCTTATTTTATAGTGGCATGGCCTAAACAACATTCCCAAACTTATGCCTTTTCTGCACCTCCTCCTTATGTCACTCTCTGAAACAAAAACAGCTACTTTCCAATAATCTAATTTTTCTCATGCAAGAAATACCAGAAGGAGATAAATGTTAGGGAATTTGGGGGATATGGTTAGTTGAAGACAAAAGCAAGTAGAAGTTGTCTTTTTTTTACAGTTCAAAAGTAAAATGTATTGAATGGGAAAAGGTGATACATCAGTTTCCTTTTCCTAATTGATAGAAAATATCAAAAGAAATTGTGAGAAAACTGATTTGAGTATTTGGGTACTTTAGAAAGTAGGGTCCCTGTCATGGTTTAGGCTCAGCTGGCAACTTAGCATCATTCATCTGCTTGCTCACTTACCTAGCATCCTGGTGGTTTTGTGAGGAGAATAAAAAGTAAAACTTGTGGACTGAGATAAGCAGAGTTTAATAATTGGAACAAATTAAAAAAGAAGAAGAAGAAGGAGAAGAAGAAGAAGAAGAAGGAGAAGAAGGAGAAGAAGAAGAAGAAGAAGAAAAGAAAAAAAAGAGAGAGAGAAAGACAAAACCCAAAAAACCAAGTGATGCACAATACAGTTGCTCACCACTTGCTGACCAGTGCCAAACCCATCCCTGAACCACAATTATCCACCTTAGGGATAACTCCCCCAGTTTATATACTGGATGGTGGCTGTAAACTCTTTTACACAAGTGAAATATCTCGGTGGATGACTCTCTCATATTCATTTAATGACAATATTTCTGACTCTTTCTGCCCTTACACAATTTTAGTTCAACTAACTAAATTTACATTGAATGTAACATTTCCTATATGTTGGGTGCAAATCACAACTCAAAGTGAAATCGTACAGGTTGAAATTTCTTGGAGATGTAATAGTTAACAATGACAATTAAAATATCAGAATAAATAAGAAATTAAGTTAAACTGAAAAACTTTTTTAATATTTCCTGGTTTCTCAAAATCTCAGATAATGTTTTTAATGGGAAATTTTATTACAAATTTTTACTACTCATCTAGATTAATTCATGGGATATAATAACTTATCATTTGCTATTGCTCTTACATGACTTCTAATGTGAACTTAGTTTACTTTTCTTCTTTTGTGTTATTCTTCTCAATACTGCAACCTGATATTTAAGAATGAAAGCTGTACAAAGAAACAATTAAAAGTATGTAAATGTAGACATTAACACAACATGATTGCAGAGATAGATAAATATTTAATTATAGACAACATTTTTTTGTAACACTAGCCTGATATCCTCTATTATTTGTATTATGATATGAAGAGTAATTGTATCCATATTCCACTGAAGCAAATGAAATGCCAGTCAGAGATATGAAGGTGTGGCTATACAAATCAGTATTTAGTTTGATCCAGGAAATTGCTATCTGGATTTTGGACTATCATTTTTCTAGTCTTAGGTTATTGGCTATGTCATCTTCTCTTTTTTTTTTTCTGTACTGCATTCAGCTACAAGTGAAATACATTATAATAAGTTATTATTATTTATTAATGTTTGTATGAAAAATCTTACTTTTAAAAAAATTATGAAGACTTACATCTAGTTATATCTATAATGCAGGTAACAGATGAAGCTTCAATTTATTGTTCAGCTCCATTCTTATTATCAAATTTGAACATCAGAATAACAAATGATAGTTTGAATGATAACACAAAACCAATGCTAATTTTATAGTATCAGTAACCCTTTTATATTTACTCAAGTATTTAATAGCTTTCCACATACATGTAAGCAAAAAAGAAAAAAAAAATCCATTTTGTAACTAAAATAAATATCTGAAACAGGAACACACTAAAGTATCTCCCAACTTCTAATTAGGGCTAAAATTTACAAAAAATTAAAAATTAAGTTCACTTCTCAGAGTTTGAAATTTTTAAAAGAAATATGATCTGGAGAGATTTTATTATTCAGGAAAAATAAATGAAAATAATTAAACTCTTCTAATATTTCTTAGCAAGAGCTTTAATAAGACTCAATCTCTACTTTAATATCAGCATCAATTGCACATACTGATTTATGGAAAAAAATATTAGATAAGTAATGAGGTCTTCTGCTAGTGAAAAAGTCTGTTCTAATTCATACACTGGAACAGTTAGAGGCCAAACAAAATATACACTTTGTAATCAGTCAGTTATTATAGTAAAAATTCTTTTATACATTGTTTTCAAAAATAGCATTGAAGCAAATTAATGTATTAAATAAAAAAGTTCTGTGAAAAACTGCACAGATGCAAATATAGAAACTGGATAGAAAATTATCTGTTAATTGCCTGAAACTATGGAAATAAGAGTTAGAAGTAAAGCTGATTAGAGAACGATATATATTTGGTTGAAAAATCATTTCTTTTTCTACATTTTCTGATTAAGTGCATTGGGCGTTTAAGAAAGGGTACTTTGGAGCCTCTGTATAAAATTTGTGGATGACACTAAGCTAGCTGTGTCACTTCATGCACCAAGGCAAGAAGCAGGGCAGGATCAAAATGTACAATGATCCTGACAAACTAAAAGGCTGGTTTAAAATTAAAACAAAAAATAATAACTGTACTAAAAAGAGCAATATTTCAAGAGAAATAAAATGAACAGTTTGAGTTGAAGAAAAACAGGCCGTGGAGCACCTATGGAACAGCAGCTCATACTGTTCATGCTGCTGGCACATCCTCCCTTCCTGGTAAAGTGGCCTGGGAAAAAATAGATGCCACAATGGGAATGCAAATCTACACATTGTGTTTGTATCCTACAGCCAAAGCATTCTGTTCTTATGGTCAAGGAGAACCTGCCTTTCATAAACCCATGCTGGCTGGGCCTGATGCCCTGGTGGTCCTGCATGTGTTATGTGATAGCATTCAAGGGGTTCTGCTCCATGACCTCCCCCAGCACTGAGGATGATGCTGACAGGCCCTTCATTCTCCTTCTGGCCATTGGAAGCGACTCTGAGCATGTGCACCAGCTCCTTAGTGCTCTTTCTGCCTCCCATCTGGCCCCATGGACTTGTGCATGTCTAAGTGGTCTAGCAGGTCACTGACCCCTCTGTCCTAGATTATGGGGGCTTCATCCTCTCCCTATCCCTGTCTTGCAGCTCATAGTGCTGGGTACCTTGATGACAACTGGTCTTAAAGACTGGGTCAAAAAAGGAATTGAGTACCTCAGCCTTTTCCCTCATCTATCATAATGTTTCCTGCCCCATTCCATAAAGTATGGAGATTGTCCTGAGTCCCCCTTTTTGTTGTGAATGCTATTTACAGTAGCATTTTTACTATCTTTTATAGCAGGAGCCAGATTAAATTCTAGTTGGGCTTTTACCCTTGTAATTTTTTTCCTGTGCAACCTCACAACATCATTGTAAGTCCTCCTGAGTTTTCCTGAGTCATCCTGCCTCTTCTGTCATAGGTCATAAACTCTCCTACTTTTTCCACCTGAGTTCCAGTTAAACTTTTGTTCAGCCAGGCTGGCCTACTTCCTCATCACCTTCTCTTTCAGCGCATACAAACAGACTGACTTGTAAATTTGATTTAAACCATATTAACTGAGCAGGTTTACCTGTGAAACTACACATATTCTTCATAAAATTAAATATTTTGGAGAGAAGCGATCTTGTATGAGATAGCAGGAAGATATTATTTTATTGTTTTAAGTGTAAATTATATCTTCTCTAGAATGCCATTTAATTTTAAGTATTACAAATGCAATAACACAAAACAATAGCTGCAGTAGTGCAGGCTGTATGAAATGAAACTTGGATTTAGAAGAATCAAAGGAAGAATTTTATTTGTTGAGTCTAGATAAGACAAAAATGAGATAAGGTATGGCTGCAAAATAGAAATGGAAAGCATGATAGAGAGGAATGACCTTCTCAAAGGCCACAAAAACAACACAAGAAAAAAATGAAACTAACGTAAATACACTAAACTTGTATACTTTAAGTATTTATTTCATGAAGTCAGCCCTTCAAATTTCCAATGAAGTGGGTTTTTTACATGGAAAATGTATTTTATTAGTTTCAAGATAATTTCCATGAAAGCACATGCAAATTTCTGTACTTCAAATTCAAATTGAAGTTTTTATAATTTGAGTCCAGACTAAGAACTGCTGTGGTGAATTATCTTGGAATCCCACTGTAGATCTACAGCTGAAGGATTCTATAGAAGGAAAAGTATTCAAGAAATGATTTGCAAGGAAATAAACAAAAGAAATTCCTGTATTGTTTGCTTTACCTCTGAAAAAACTCTGAATTTCTGCCCTTCCCTGTCTTTCCAACACTGGCAGTAAAACTAGCATAACAGACTTTGGCTTCCTAAGGTTATTTTTTGCCTTTTTGCTTTTCCAGCTATTTGCATTTTCTTCTTTAGACAATCCACCAGGAGCTATTACCATGGGATGAATACTGGTACGGATACAACATATTCATGGCAATCACTTCTCACCTGGTGTCACTTGCTTCCTTTTGCAGGCTGCTATGATTATACCCTACTCTGATTTGCATTGGATTAGTGGAATTTCCCTGTCTTTTAATGGAAGGGAACATATGGCACATAGCTTTAAAAGTGTGCTCCCAAACATAATGAATGTTGGATTGACATTGTTACACACATAATCTTTGTTGATAAAAACAAATATTTATACACTATGACATTCTTTCTGCAAATTGCTACCCCTACTCAATGTATGATTCATGAGAAAAAGGATCAGATAAAACAGACTTGGCAAATGGGTAGAAACAGAAATAAACAAGCAGAGAGTAGAACAAAATTCTGTGTTGCAGAATCCAAGGCCATATTGCAATTCCTAGAAACAAACCATAAAATTTTTACTCATATTTGAGGGTCTCAGGACTGAGATTTGTTAGACTTGTTCTGTCTGAACTTTTCTTGACCTTCCTGTAGCTTTGTTTTTCTTGATTTTTCCACAATTTCTCTAATTGACAAGGTCCACAGTTAATTTATTTTACTTTTATTTCTCTTTTTATTGTCCAATCATAGTTTTTTAAGGATAAAGTAGTTATTTTATATTAAATTGGATATTTATGACTGTAAAATATTGATGCAGCCCAGAGAAATATGTGCCTTGTATGATAGCAGGGGCCTTGAGAAGCAGACACAATATGAAGCATAGCAGAGCACAGACCTGAAGTGATAAGGGATGAGTCCCAAGAAAATAAATCCATTGTATTTTGGTTAACTTAGTGACAAAATTCCATCTTTTTGCCATTCCCTCTTCTCCATTACTTCTCAGATGTCCCAACCTATTAAATTTAAGATGTTTTCTTCACTCTGACTCTTTCTTAGAGATGGGACATACCCATTACTCTCCATGGTATATAATTCTTAAACTACTGAAGAAAGTAAGAATTCCCTAAATTGCCACCATGCAAATATAACTGTCTTAGAACTTGATAGATTCCAGCTAGTTCTTGACCTTGATTTTTTTCAAAAATTATAAGGATGACTATTGTGCTCTGAATGTAAAATATTCTGAGTGCCACAGACACAGTGGAATCAGTGTTTGTACATTGCATGGCATAGAGAAAGAAGTTAGAAATTTCAGATAGAAAGAATTTAATTCTTTTATTGTTTCTTATTAAACTGACAAGTTAAAAATATTATGAATTTAGGTATACAAATGGATATAAGAGGTACACATGAATAATATATATATACCTCCATATTTTTGTTAGCTTTTGTTTATATGTATGCATATATATGTAAACATATATATATATACACACATAGACATGGTGCCTGGGATTTCACATAAGTTGATGATTGCAATAAGAGTTTCACACATAATTTGGTCATAAAATTGTTCAAATGGTTTTTTGTACTGAGAAGTCCTAAGAAATCAGAGCTTATTTTCTACAAAGAATCATTACTGAATTTTTTAACAGTATTTTGCCAATGTGTATATTAGAACTGCAGAAGAAAGTGTTAGTCCCCCATAAGAGTTTATTCCTGGGAAGAAACTATATGATTGATTGTGTATATACGATTTGTGTAATATATAGTAATCATAGAAATAATGGATTTCTGCTATAGTGGGAAACAATGGTCTCTTGCATAATGCAAAGTGTATTATTTTTATGGATTGCTATAAGAATATATGGCAACAGATGTGATATTGTCATTACCGGGAGACTTTTTCCTGCTTCTTGGAAACTGAAGCACTGTTGTGGCTTAACCCCAACTGGCAACCAAGTACCATGCGGCTGCCTTGCTTGCTTATTCCTCACTCTGGTGGGCCAGGATGGAGAATCAGGCAGGAAAAAAAAAATACATGGGTTGAGATAGAAACAGTTTACCAATTGAAAAAAAAGTTTTAAAAAGTTTTAAAAAATAATAGTAAAAGGGAGAGAAAGATAAAGCCAAATAAAAATGAGTGTCACACAATATAGCCACTCAGCACCCTTTGTTTCTCCTTATTATATGCTTTTTTGTAGCCATTCCATAAGGCAGCTGGGCAACTTCATACGGCAATACCGATGTTGTGCCTCGTACTGACTATAAATCATGTGTGTGGCAGCTTCTGGCACTCCACATTACAATAACACTTCTGTTTGCCTTCAGCTGTGTTTTCAAACATCTGTAAATTTCCAATCCATCTAGCACAATTCTCACATTACAGGTATTCTTGATCTCTAATGTCTATTAAATAAAATATCTGTAGGTGTCAATCAGTGATTCTTTGGTACTCTTCCTGCAAGGTTACTACCTACCTTACTACTTCACCCTAAAGGCTGTCAATACATGTTTATTATTTTGACATTGATTACCAGTAGCCCATACTGTGCAGGTTGTAAGTCTAAGATCAGACTTCAAAGCATATTACTTGACATCATATGGGGTAATCTACAGCTTATTCTTATACATTGCTATATTAAACTTGTCATATAATGCAAAACCAGTTTTGATTTGCAGGCAGTCACGTTTCTTGCTATAACCTCCTCCAGTAAAACTAACTTAGGGGAACAATAAAAATTGAGTTATGAAACAGTAGACATAGAGGGCACTTTAAGGGTTCCTACAGTCCTGTAGTTTTCAAATTGTTGTTAACTAATCTAGAAAATTCATGGACTATTTCTTATGAGTCTATAGAAGATCAATAAAAATTTAAATATCTGAAACTGTACAAGGTGATCTATACTTCTGCTGTTCAATCACATCTAAGATTTGTAAAACTATGTCCTGCAATTTTAAAAATGATACTTTTTACACCTCTATGGTTCAGAAGAGATGTCCAAAAACTTGTTAATTTTTGGTTTAAGAAAAAGACAACTTCTGGGATAAATGAGGGGAAAGTCAGTGGAACAGCTCAATTCTGCTAATGATAAGAGAATTTCCTTATTTTATCACACTGTTGCCACAGCTTTGAGACTAGATCACTATTCTGCTCCAGGTTTGAGGTACAGTTAAGGAACTGCTTAGTACCAAAGAGTCCATAGCCATGGTTTTCTACACCTTCATCTATTTTTTTTTAATTTGTCTGGCATCAGTGACGTCATAGCAGCTGACATAATTTTTTGTATTCCAATACATAATTATAAATTTCCTGTTAATGATAACAAGGCTGTCAACTTTAAGTCATGTCCAGTAGCTTACTTGCCAAAAACTGTAATTATGCAGTTTTTGACTAACAGTGGGCCAATGCCTAAAGAAAGGAAAAGTGAAGGGAAAAAAAATTACTTTTACTATCTTTTAGCAATTCTTAGCTGTAAGTACTATTCAGAAAAAGACCTGAAATAGTGTTTCAAATTCTATTATCATTAAAAGCAAAAGCATGAATGGTATGAGAACCCTAGAAGAAAACTAGCTCACATAGACCAAATTATGTTTAAATGGGATTTACTTAGACTGTGTCAACTGATGAACAATAATTTCAAAGCTGTGTTACAAAGTATTTGCTAATGGAAAAATGAAACCATTTAATCTTTGACACCACCTTGAAAGCAGGCACCTTCATTTCAAAGTCAATAGGGAAAATTCCTTCAAGCATAAATTAACTGGAAAAAATGAAAACAGGAAATAAAATTTTCCATTCAGCTGCTCCTGTGAATACAGATGTGCTCAAATAATGTCTTTGTAAGAGCCACCAAACTGAATATTGAAAAAAAAATCACAAAGCACAGGAAACCAGAAACTACCTTGCAGGAGAAAAGAGAAAATTCCTCTGGCGGATAAAGAACTGTATTCAAGCAAACTAAATTCATAGCTCTTGCAAATAATACAAATATAAATTATTTTCAAGACCTAACAAAAAACATAGTGACTTTGGTTACTGCTAAAATAACCTCTACCATACTTTGCAGCTAGATGACACTAGAGAGGTTTAACTGCCAATAAGATTCTACATTCTTTTAAATAAGAATTAGAATGTTAACCATTGAAAGTTTTTTGTTTTGTCACCCTTGTCCTAGGCATATTTATATACAATGTGGATAACTTCTGTACAGAAAAATTATATGGACCAGGACAGAAGAAAGAAGTCTTTCTGTATTAAAATGATGGTCACTAATATTCTTAAGATCTTTGGAATATTCACAAAGAAACCCACCCACAGGCAACCAGAAAACAACAGGCTACACAAAAAGTGTTTTGAATGCTGCTGTGAAAAGAAATTGGCCTTATCAAAGCTTGACAGATGAAGTCACATGTATTTTCAGCTTGCTGTGATGATCTGGATTGTGAATATGGTGGTTTGTTTTGCATTCTAATAAGAGCTGGCTATCAAAAATTCTTGTCAATTTTTCTGAAGTGTTCAGAAATGCAAGTCACTTTCCTGAACTTTTATTAAAACTATCATATAAATGTTTTATTAAAACATTGTACAAAAATGAAACTATGCTTAACAGGTTACTTACATCTCTAATGTTTTCTTGTGACTTAATAAACTTGACCTAGTAGAACGAGAAACAAGTGCAATTGTTTATAATATAACTGAAAAAAAAATAGTTTTATGCATAAGCTTCAACTCCATGTTGAAAGAGAAAACATCTTTGAAACTGTTTTGACACATCTAAAACCTTTCAAATATTGTGGGTGAAAAATATTGGCACTCTACAGTCATGTAAAAATCTGAAGCAAATATTTCACTATCACTTTCATTAGTGTAATGAATCACAGAATGACTGGTTATGAAAACCATTTGCAAAACTTGGAATTTTAGTTACAGTTTAGCAGCTAAGAAAGAAGTTCAAAGACGTTGAGATGATGAATAGCACTGGAATTTTTATGGGAATCTCTTGTTTTATTATGATTCCAAAAAAAGCAAAACATACAAACCATAGGTTAGCAAATAAGACCAGAGTTAATTTCATGCCAATATCACTTTTTAGTCATTAGTTCACTGTTTCAGCCTTACTAACAATGGAAGTGAAATATTGATATAGCCTGGAGGAACACTGTTGGAGGTAGACAATGATCCTGTAGAACCATCACTCACTTTGAATTTCAAGGCTCTCATTAGAACTGATATATATATATATATATATATATATATATATATATATATATATATATATAACAACTNTATATATATATATATATATATATATATATATATATATATATATATATGTGATAGACATGCAGAACCACATCTTCTTTTGTTTTCCTATCAAATATCTTATCCACAGACCTAAACATTTTTGACCCAGGTGAAAACTTTTTTTGGACATGTACAGGGAGAACAATTTGTGCATTCTATTCTCTGTATACTCTCCGAGGACAAGGACATGCTTTCTTTAAAATATCTGAAGGCTGTTATTTGGTTTTTTATCAGTCCCTTCAAGACCAAATTAAGGCATTTTTTGGGGGGTTGTGTTTGCTTTGTGGATAATTTTCAAAGCTTCTACATATTTCTGCCACCACATTCTGGATTCAAAATTTGTCTGCATTTTTTCTTATAGTTCAGTGACCAAAAAAGCACCATTCCAAAACTGAAACCTCACCAGTGCCAAGTAGAGCAGAATAATTACCATCTGCATCTTACATTTTACACCTCTGTCAAATCCCACTAAAATGACTCTTGCCCTAAATCACTGTACAGGTGGTGCAGATTCTAAGAGCAATTTTCCACATCCTTCCTCAGTCTTTTTTCAGTACTTATATCATACAAAATATTTCAGTTTTATTATCTTTGTACTTGATTTTTCTCCTGGACAGTGCTAATAGTTTTATTTTTATCTTTATTTTGCTCCATTTTATTGATTTGTTGAGTTTCTAAAGAACATTTCAAATTCTATTTCTTTTGCTTAGTATGAGAGAAAGGCCATTAAATACATGCTTTTTAATTGGATTCAGCCTTCTTAAAAGTCACTTTAAAATTATTAAAGGAAATATTGCAAGCTTACACCATAAAACAACAAGAGTGATGTTAAGCACACTGTATTAGTAACCTTCTGCAAGGATTGCTACAGAAATCCCTAATGATTTATAAGCATATTCACAGTCCCTTTGGCTTATTCTTGCTGAGTGCACTCAAAGCATAACCTATTTTCATAATCCCTGCTTCACACACTCTTTGAGGATTTGCTAACTCTTTCAAGATTGTAGAATCCATTGCATTTCTTCCATCTATTGTCAATATACTGTTTTGGCAATAACCGTAAAACCAAGATTTCTTCTTTTCTTTTTTTTTTTTTTTTTTAACTCTGACCTGTAATATTGAAAATATTCTGTTTCAGGGTAGCCTCTTCTTCATATTGTCAGACTCCTGTTCACTCTCCAGCCTGGCCTGATTCTGCACCTACTGAATAAGGGACATATTTTTGCCAATATTCTCCATTTTCCTATTTATCTTTTCTTGACCTTTGCCCCAAGATCTTTTAGTGACCTGGCATGTCAGTGAATCAGTTATGAGGATCAGTGTTGTAAGATATACCTGTACACAATTTCCTACTTATTCACAAGATGTTTTAAGCATTAGCTTTACTTCTTCTCACTTGGTTAAACATATTTCTGTTTTGTACTTATTTGACTTCTGTCCTATGCTATTGCCACTATTGTTGTCTGTGTAAACTGATTGAAAATAAGCAGAAAGTTAGTGCTGCAGAAACAATCATTCTTGAAAATATGGCTGTATGCTGCACATTATTCTTTTAACGGCATTTATTTCTTCCAGAACATTATACTGAGGGTAAAATTCTGTAAAATACAGAAAAAGTCTGGTCCTCTGTCCATCTGGTTTTGATATACAAGTAAAGTCATACAGAGATGTCCAGGAATACTCTTTATACCAAGGGGAGCAAGTATGGTGTCTGTTCATGGTACAGAGTCACGTTTTATGCTCCTTTATATCTTCCTTGTTGGGATGCCACAACTTTTTCTTAAGTGCCAACCTTTTAAGTGGACATAGTGATTTGGTTCTTGATATAAAGGAGAAATTTTCTTTTGTTGTAGGACACTAAGAAGTTTTTTGCAGCAAAATTAGAAATCTTGTTGATAGGTAAAATATTACTATTCACAGACTGCCATTTCAGCTATCACCATTATTCCCTGATGGGCTAAAAGCTAAAAAATTCTTGGTTTGTGTAGCTGGCTGATGATGACTTCGCTATAGCTTTACTTTTACTTTCATCAGATGGAATGAGTAGGAAGTTCCACACTTTTGTGAAAAAATTATACCTTCCCTTTCAGCTGGATTTAAATGGCCACACCTGAAACAATCCCTGCTCTATATTTTCTTCATTGTGCTTTTTCCTATGTCCTTCAAGGATGTTTCCCACTTCTATGTAAAAATTATTTTGTTACATACATTGTGTACTTTTAAGTATTTCACATAAACAAATGTTCCCTGGAAGTGTGATGTTACAGTTAATAAATTGTTCTTCTCTTACTCAAGTAATATGGCTGTTTCATGCCTTCTTTGTCTGAGCTACCTTGCTATTTACACAGTCAGATTACAATGAACATAAATTGTAAAGATCTTCTGAAAATCAACTCTCTCTGGGCATTCAAAAAGAAAACAAACAGTAAGTAACATAAAGCTTGCCTTATTTTTTCCTTTCATATGCAAATTACACTTCTTCTGGAATCATAGCAATAAATCTTTTTTCTAATACTGTGTGTTTCATTTAGTCTCATGCTATAGCTCTACCTAACTAGCAGATAGACTGAAGTCTGTGCTGATCAAAGATGAGAAATGAAAACTCAATAATAATTTGAATCAAAAAAAGATTTGAATACTATTAGGTTAAAGACTTTCCATACTGAAGTATGACTCAGAAGTTATTTTAATTAAACCTTTGCCTTCTGGCTTCCTAAATTCAGAAATGATTTTCTAACTTTTACACTTGTTTAGGAATGGTTTCCTCTACCCAGTGCTCCCACTGAGACTTTCCAAATCACATGCTGCTTGTCCCCCACCTTCCTTTTCCCTTCCCCTCTCTGCTGCAGTGGATTGGAGAACAGAATTGGAGGCACAAAAGGCACAGATCACAGGCTGTGATAAACAATTTACTGGAGACATTGATATAAGAAAACAAGCAGCAACAGCAACAATAGTAATAACAAAATTGTACAAAATAGAGTGTGGCGCTCATCCCAGCTGCAGCCATACCACCTAAAAAGTGTTACCCCACTGCTTGTCCTTTATGCTTGCTTGACTGGAAGGAACCCCTTCTCCTCAGAAATGAAGATTCCCTTTTCCACTGCCCCCAGCAATGATGTGAGATGATACAGAATAACATCTGGGCCTTAGCCACGCTTGCTCCCAGCTACTGCAAAAATTAACATTGTCTTAGCTGTAACCACAGCAGTGTTCTGTTAACCTCCCTGACATGTATAAGCATAAGACCTGTAGCTGAAATACTCCTTCTCCTTCTCTTCACATGCATGAATTTCTTACTTGTGTATTTTGGCTTTTGTTTCTACTGATTAATTTTTTGGTTAAACTTGATTGTGATGAAACACAGTAGAAGGTATTCTTCAAGAGAGTAAGCTTCAGGTCATGTAACCATGTCCAAGTTGCTCTGCTGCAGATAACTGTTCTTGTGTTAAAACTCAGCATTTCTAGAAGGATACAACTTTCAAGTGCCTGATGCTCATGAAGACACTTATTATGTGATGCCATATGTCAAATCTCAGTCTAACACTTCCACTATGCGGGATTCTGCAAGGAGGTTTGTGTCAAGTTGAAGAAATTGAAACATAGAAAAAGAGGGGAAAATAACCTTGTGAAGAGCATAGTTCTGTTGCATAACAGAATGAAAAAGAAGAATGTCATTGTAAGGGTATAGGACTCCTAAAAAAAAGAAGTTACTTAAACCCACCATTTTATGTTAAATGCTAAGTAGCCTTTCTTTAAATGAGTATTACAATTACTGCAATGCCAATAGCAATTATGAATATACACACTAACCAGAACACACAGAAAAGGAGCTGAATATTGTAACCGTTCTGAGAAATAACATAAAAACCTTTTAAAAGACACATAAAACTTAATTCAAGTGCATTATTCTTTTGCTGAGCCCTTTATATAGAGGTAAATTTGAACACCAGCAGAATTTAAATTACAGCACCATTAGCATGTTCTGGGGAAAAGTGCATGGTACAAGGAGATAAAGCAAATTATCTCAAATTTATCACCTTGAACTAAAATGACCTCAAACTTAAGTAAGTTTCTAGTCATCTTTGAAGGCTGTACACACAAGTTTATGACAAAGTTCCCTTGCAAATAATAGATTGCATATTTATGATATACTTGAATTTAATGTCTTTGTCAAATTTGTACATTTGGTCATGGTCTGCAGAGTTGTAGGATGAATGCACTGGACATGAGAGATACCTTTTCTCTTTGAAGAGATATTAATTAAAACAAAATAAAGAATAATAACTTACCTATTGTATTTAACGTCCTATGTTTTCTGCAGAGAGTTTTGAGTAAAATTTCTTTGTGTGTGTATTTCATCACAGTCTATACTTTTACTGCAAGTCTGTAAGCCAGCAGAGAAGTCCTTCAGGGATTTTTTCAGAGTTCTTCCTTACAGTTAGGCCAGATGTTTTCACTGCATGGTTTTCTTATTTCATATTTCCACAGAAGCTTCTTAGAGTATTTGGGGAATCTGTGTGTTAGAATCTCCTCCCCAAACATTTTCTAAACTCTTTGTACATTTCATAACCCTAACATCTCATGACACCAATGTAAATATATAAAAGCATTAAATGAGTTATTATCAAAAATGTGCTTTCTGAGGAGCTGTGCTGAAAAACAAAAACTGAGTGCCCTACATAAATGTTCCTTTAATTAACCATATTAATTTCTCATTACTTTTCTCAGATTTTGGAGATTAGGTATATAAATTAAAATCTATTAAAATATTAATTTATTAATTCAAAGATGATGTACTAGTAAAAAATCACAGAACACTAAATTGTAGATTAATATGTAGATGCTAGTATTTAATAGAAGTAATGCAAATCCATGGAGAAAAAATATTGATGGTTGGTTTAAAGAGTCATTTAGTCTCAGGCTTATTTAGCAATAGCCAGAAACAAAGACTCAGGGAAGAGGGCAAGATTAAGCAGTGGGTGCTTCTTTCCCAAATATTTAGCTACCTTAATGCAAAAGAATCTGAAGAATATGCTTGTAATATATAATTGACTCAGTCCCATTGAAATACATGGGTTGTTGGGTCCCAAAATAGTTTGTGAATGAATGTGTTTTAATTTCCAATAAGTTTTAAAATTTAGATCTTAAGAACTCTTATTCAGGTTCTGCCCAGCATTTGTAATGCATAAAATGCCTGGAACTGGAGACCATCAGTGCTCTCCATCATGCTCATTGCACACCTAAAGAGGGCATTAACAGCAATAAGAGGCAAGGTACCCAGTGCACTGCAAGTTTCATTGGGAACTGCAGATTAAGCAGAGACTTCCTTCTTACTTGCTTGGACTGCTGCAGTCAGCTTTATAGGAAAGTAGTAATGAGATCACTACACAGAAAGCAAAATATATTTTCAAAACTCAAATCTTCCCAGCTTCTCAATTTTCAGGATGCTCACATTGGATATAGGAGTAACAGGTTCAAGTCCAATTCAATGTTTCAACCCCAATTTTTTTTTATATATTTGAAGAAAAGCTCCTATAATATTTTCTTATTGAAGTCTTCAATAAAATGTCTAAGAAGACATTTTGCTTATCTCTGCTATCAAAATTTGTTCACAAATAGTCCTGCAACCAAAATAAACGCTGCTACTATTCAATAAATTTAGACCTTTGTATCCATGGAATGTCTACCAACTAGTGAAAAAAATAAGAGCAAATGTAGGTGCTACTTTTACAGGAAGCTTCAGCACGGCATGGTTTAGTCTTAGCTGTCTGCAGCGCTCGAATATGACAAGCTAAATCCCATCAATCTACTGCCTTATTTCTAATTCCACATTTTCATAACTGTACTTTTAAAGTGCCTGTATTTTGTCCACATGTATTTACATGACCTTTTCAGGACATCCTGGACCACTGCTTAGACAAAGTGAGTGCAAGTTCTGTATACTCTCTTAGACAATGCATGCTGTGCAGTGCTTCAGCCTGTTGTCTTGCCTGGCATATTCATTTCCAGTATGCATCAATGCTCATATTGAGTGTATTCCAAAAATGAAATAAATTGTGTTGAAAACTGAAATGATCTGCTGAATTTTAGTACAGAAAATTGTTTTCCTATACAAAATTTCTTTTAAAACCACTTTTCTAGGCCAGATTTTTTTTTTCTGGAAGATATAGTTCATAAAAATAGTTTGTGCTCAGCAGAAATCCAAAACATAGCACTACCATGCCAGACACTGTGAAGGAAATTAACTCTATCCCAGCTGACACCAGTATGGTGATTTTATAAATTCACAGATAAAATTCTTATCATCTCCCATATTCATATACAAGCCAAGAAAAATTGTAGGAAGAAAATTGAAATTCTTGGAGGAGTGGGATTCTTGAATGAGATGGGCTTCTAAATGTCCTTCCACATTTAAACAAGTATTTAAATAACCGTCAGCATATATTTTGTTTAAGCAAATACGTGAAAAATTTATTTAAATAATTAAAAGTAAGATCTTCCTTGTTGCTAGAAAACCCTTTTGGTGCCTGTGACTGCTCTGGGTTGTAAATAGAAAATTTTCTAGGAATTGACTGTGCCTGGTATTTCAGTGTTCAAAAGTCAACAGATGAGAGGAATCCATAAAGCAGGAATTTCCAGAACTTTCTTAAATGTGATCGGGGACCTTACTTGTGTCACTGCAGTAATGATATCAGTGTCTTTGACTTTTCACCAACCAGTTCTATGGGGAAAACTGTTTAAATGTAAGATCTTCACCGAAAAAAACCTCAGATTTTCAGACTTGGAATGCAAACACCTGCTTTGATCCTTTCCTTCACTTGCCGAAGCTGTGGTTTATTGTTTATTCAGAGGTATTGTTTTGAATACAATCCTTATATCATAATTACTATGAAATCTGAACCTATTAGATAAGTACTGAACTGATAAAATGCAGACATATTTTGGCATCCTGCCTTTGACCACAGATTTATACTGAGTGGCTTAAATTACTATTTCCTTACTGCTAAGCAGAGAGAATACAATGTCTGAAAAGCCTCAGCAATAATCCACAGTGTGCAAGTAGTCATTCATAGCTGTAAATGCTGAGTGAAGGATGCCATGGAAATTCATGGCTTTTACAAAACTAGAATATATTTATATTTTTTTTGCTGGTCTCTATTTCCTACTCTTCAGCTTAATCAGCGTCATTCACTATGCCTTGGTCAGTCATCAGGCTAGCACATCCAAGGTTTTTATTGTCTTGCTTTTCCCTTCCATCCCCAATTCATTGAATTGTCTTTTAATTTAAATAATGTGTGTATTGTCCTTTAGGAACCTCTGTTTTGGATGTTCAATATTTCTGTGTATTGCATAGCTGCTAGATGTGTAACTCAAGGTTGTGTGTTGTGCTAGGTGGCAAGAAGAGTAAAAGCCCTAGATATAAATCACCAGAGGCAGGATAAAGTGTGCACAGAATGATGGGATGTTCTTTTATTGATTTTAACAGGCTTTATATTAGATTTTTTAAACACATTCTCATCTTCTATTTTCAGCTAATAGAAAGTATACTTTAATTCTTGTAAGGAAGGAATAATCTGATTTTTTAGAGAGAAAACTTTTGAGATCTCAAAGCTGAATAGTGCACATTGACTATGAGAGTCACATAGGAATAATCAAATTAGAAGTCTAGTCCTGAAACATATTGGTATTATATAGTCTGTTGTGGAGACTATTGATGCTAAGGAAAAATGCTTTTAATGATTATTTTTCTGCACAATCTTTAAGATTAAAGTCAACTAAAATATTATAACAATTAATGTCAGTTTGCAATAAAAATAAATGGAAATTATTATATTTTATCTACTTAAGAATAAAACTTATGTTAGAGAACAGCCATTACATCAAAAATATTTTCCAGAAATGAGTACGTCTCTGGATGTTAGTATGTACTAAACTCTCACCACAAAAGAGAAAAATATTCACTGAACAAAACAGCAATTATTTAGTAGTTCTCATTTCATAACTACAATTTCAGTGAAAATAGAACTGTCACTATTAGGCATGCCTTCAGCATGTTTTAGGAAGTTATGGAGGTGCTGTTAAGTTTTACAAAAATTTGCAATGGTAAATAGCTGTGAAATAATGTTAAACTAGGTTTAAAGGTTTTCTCGTTGATAAGAACTGGCTTTTGGTAACTGTCTTCCCTTTCATAAACTAATTATTTAACCATTTAAAAAAAAAAGTCTGCCTACATGCTGAAATGTTCTATTAGCTGAAAATATGCATGATAACTTCATAATAATTGGACTTCTTGTTAGTTTTTAATTACTTACATGATAGCCACTGCAGCTGTGAGTGATCTGTTACTGACAGATACTGTTAACACTGACCTAAATGGGTTCAAGACCACAAGAGAAAATTTTAACATCCGTTGTGAATGTTGATCAGAAGAACTGCTTTTAACAAAATTAGTGTATGTAGGGGGGTTGTTTTGTTGCTTTGAGGGGTTTTTTTTGTTTGTTTGTTTGTTTGTTTTTTTGTTTTGTTTTGTTTTTCTTTTTCCTGCAAGAGAACAGATCTTTAATGGGCTCAGATTTTAAAATCGGAGGAAGGAAGGGAACTTGACGTTGATGCTCTAGAAAATGTAATCTTGCCCTAGGTTATGAGTGAGTAGGCAGCAACATTTCAGACAGAAATTAGGAATAGCCACATTAAAAGTATCTGCTGTGTGGGAAAGTGTGAGCTACTGAAAGCACTGAAATTCTAATGAACAGCATCCAATTCATGTTTGTTTTTATATGGACAAAAAAAATATCTCATTTTAATTGGCCATATTCCTTGGGATATACACAAAACTTGTGCAAAATTTCAGTTCCAATTTGCACATTAATGAAAAGAAACATTCATGCATCATACATAATTTAAAATACTAAATCATGAAGCATCTGTTCAATGCAGTTAGGATTGTCTTGTGTCCTCCACATGCATATTTCTCAATTGTACAACTGAATAATATTAAGATAAATTGATGTTTCTTTAAGAAAATGAGCAGGTGCTATAGTTTATTATGTTCTTTATCAATTTTAGAAAGGCATAATGACTTTGTCTTAAGGGCTACATTTTTATAAAACACAAAAATTCCTTGCCATTTTTTCAGTACTCTGCCTGATATAACTGTCAGAGCATTCTATAAATAAAACATGTCCATAAATACTTCATAAGGATGATACTTCCACATCAGCTTGTGAATACAATGAGACTTTTGCTCTTAAAAAAAATCTAGTAATTTTATTTTTTTGTCTTACATTACTTTTGAAGGAAAAAAATTTAAAAAATTTGGCTGTAAAAGAGATGACATAAAATTTAAAATGTCTAATTCCATGCTTGCCTTCAATTTTTTGCAGTCATTTATGCCCGCACATACCTGATGGATAATATCTGTGGGTTAATATTCTTCAATTCAAGAATAAACAACATCTCCATTCTCTGTCAGTTTATTCCAAAACCACAGTCTTCAGACCTGAGAGAGCATCCTGTTCCTTCATCTTGAGCAGTTACAAACCCTACCTATATATTAAGGAGATGTTTATCTCATTGTCACCAAGTAAATTGCAAAATGAAGCATAAAAATATGAACAGAAAAATAATTAAGGACTAGGGGAACAATCAGCACCATGCAATAAACTGAAATAATTGGAAACAAGACAAATTGCTGCTGGGATTAAACAATGAAAAGAAGAATAAGAACGAGATCATGGAATGGCAAGCTGCATCAAAGAGAGCAGTAACTGGATGTGTTTTCACTTCAATACCATGATGAAATTCTAAGGTACTTTCAAATCTGAACAGAAAAATAATTAATAAGGCAGGAAATTAGTAACATTAATGTTGATGTTAAATAGTAAAACCTCTGCTTTTTTCGTTATAGAGAAACCATTAATGTAATAGTGCATGGTGTCCCAGACATCATAGAGAATGTGGAAAACCAAGGGATGTAATAAAAATAAACTATCCAAACACATGAATTCTAGGAAGCTTATTTTGTCGTATTTTGAGATATTTTATTCATTTGATTCATTAACAGGAATTTTATAATGTCTAATCACAGTCCATTCATATTCATATATGGTGCTACATGAGTGCAGCAGATAAAAATCCGCAATTTAAGAACTATAGTTAGACAGATTTACTAAATAAAGTTGAACTTTTTAGAACAAGGAATTAATTGATGGAACAAATCTTGTATGACGGGCTTGGTCTTACCCAAAATGTTTAATTCAAAGTATATGTCTTTTTTAAAAGATACCATTTGAAGGGTTTGAAGTCAAACTTTATATCTCAGAAATACCATGGAAATCACTGAATGAAATGCTTTGTCTCACAAAGTGTTCTGGCATTCACAATGATGAAAACCACCAGCTAATTTTTGGATCCTTCCTGTGCTATTATTATTTATTACTTCTACTACTGCAGAAGATATCAGTCCTACCCAAAATCACTTATGCATGATGAAATAATAATAGTTTTTTTAAAAAATGATGTAGAACAGATAAGAAAGAAAAGAGAATTAATGTTTTTTTTTTTTTATATTCCTGCAATTTATGTAATGTAGAGATCCTTCCAAGCAGCTCTAGATAATTTAGCTTACTTCTCTAGCAAAGATTAGAGATCTTTGATGTTGCTTCACTTACTCACAGTGTAGATATAAACCCCTAGATTTATAGGAAAAAACCCATATTGAATTAACTGGAAGATATTTATCATAAAATACATGACCAAGGAAGGGAACATAGTGTTCTGGCTGTTTGCCCGATACTGTAATCACTGCATCAATGTCTAAAGCATAACCATGAGTAATATTTCAAATTAATTTTTTTGCTTGCCTGCCTCTAATCCTCAGGTATGCACGTTGCAGGTACAATCAAAAATATGCCAAAATGGAGATACTGACAACAACCAACATAATTTTTTTGTTGTCACTTGCCAGATAACTTTTGGTCTGAGTGTAGATAATCTAGTTATTGCTACACTTTCAAAAATCATCTAAACCCACCACAACCAACCGTGTTAAGTATCATTTCTGAATGAGCAAAATGCAGACAAATGATAGGGAGCAAAGCTAAAGAGCTTCTAATGTGAAATGTTACCTAGAAAAAACCAATGTTCTGTCAAAAAGAAAATGGTCTGAGCAGAAAAAGAGGAACAGGATGTTAGGTTACAAAGGAAGAGGTATTCAGCTTTACTTCATAGGAGAGGAAAGGAAAAGAAAAACCAGGTTGTGGTTTTCCCTGTTATTTAAAAATTATCTGCTTTAACTGGAGTCTGAATACCTGAAAGATTTGCTTCCAAATGAAGAGCTTAAAATATTGAATAGAGAAGTAAAACTTTTAGTTTTCTAATTTACATTATTTTCATGGATTTATAGAATATCTTAAATTGGAAGGGACTTATTGGCATCACCAAGTAATTCCCTGCTCCTTGCAGGACTACTTAAAATTAAATCACATGATGAAGAGTATAGTCCAGACACTCCTTGAACCCTGACAGGCTTCACCACTTCCCTGGGAAGCCTCTTCCAGTGATTGATGTAGTCCCAATGAAGAATCTTTTTGATTATTCTCTATCTTGCTAAAATTCTGTTCTGTGTTTAACCTGGTATGTATGAATTTGTCTTGCTAACAGAAGCCCACAAACTTGCATTGATGTGGCAGTGCAGGTTTCAGGACTTGTCTGAGTCTCTCATTCCCTGAGCCTATGTTATCATGGTTTTGTTTGTGTAACTGTGTTTTGGTTGTAAGCAGACTTACAAGGACAACCAATGCATTAGAAAGCTGCTGTGGGTGCACATGATTCTGCTTTTCTGTCTCACCCCAAACACAGTTTCGATTTGTCATAAGAGACATCTAGAGTTCTTTCCATGTTGCATGTTTCAACCTAATTTTACAAATATCTAGCATGAGGATGTCTTCTTGCCCTACATAGTGACATTATACAATTGAAATTCTTCCTTCAGGGATTTTTGTACTACAACATTGACCTTGTGTGCACTTCTGCCCCTGTCAGGGCAGCTGTAGAAAAACCTCTGACTTAAATGAAAGATATTTTAGTCATAAATTTGAACTAATGTATTATGTAGTACTTCAATGTTTCTACAGGGTCATTCTATTTCCAAATGCTTTGAACTTTATACTTAGTAACTAGATGATGATCTAGTCTAGTCCAAAGGGTAGTGAATGTTGGAAACTTGCTTACACCCTTTTCAAATTATGTCATTTACACTCTATAATGACATTTTCTACCTTAGTACTTCCTTTGCAATAAAATTTTCAAAAAAGTTAAACAAGTTACTTGCATGTCCTAAGTCTTCGGAGAGTTTTTCTTCAGATCTTGATATTGACTGATCAAGTACATAATTCATTTACAATTCAAGTACATTCATTTACATAAATTTGATAGTGTGTGTTCTGAGTCAATGTCCTCCAAGCTACATGCTGGCATCACTTCATCCACATAGTAGATTTGCACAATGCTAGATGGTTGAGACAGGTGTTATCAGTGTGTTCCATTTCCAAAAAAATATTTTTTATATTTTCTATTAACATTTAAGAAGAATGCATGAATTTTGAATTTATTTCTTAATAGCAGGTTAATAAGGAGAAGACTAATGATGATTTTACTTATCACTAGAAAAGATATATTTTAAAGGGAGAGATTAATTTGTAAAAGCAAATATTCCTCACAAAAAAAATACCCCAGAAACTATAAATCACTGAATTGTTTGAAATAATGTGGAATACCAATAAGAGCAGGAATGAATGATGAAATAAGTGCTAAACTAAAATATGTCTGAACACAATAGGAAATTACACTTTCTGGGAGAGGTACAGATCCATGCCACCTGGTTAAAGTGACTAGACTCTAGTTAAACTATTTCAAGAATAACTAAAATACAGAAGCCTGCCTTATTTCACTAGTTGTTTAGATAATGATGTAATATCAATAGTCTTACTGTAATTAGCCTTAACAGTGCCCTCATTATTATCTAAGGATACCTAGCAATGTGACTGCTCATTTTATTCTCATGGTACAAAACACCCTGACACAAACAACTCATCAAGGAGTTGATAAGATTCTAAAGTAGTGACTATATATACTCTTCGCCTGAGAAAAGAATAGAAACTCAATTAGACTAGGATAGAATACAAGTAGATCAGAACTGAAAAGAACAGAACAAGAGTCTGTTCACTTCCATTTCGATATCCTCACAATAGGAAGAAAACTTACAGCAACTGTAGTCAGGTTAAAACAGACTCAAAACTACTTACATACACATTAAAGCCAGCTCTGGAACTCTGAAAGCAAAGAGCACTGTAGGCAAATTACTTTCCCTAATTTTCTCTCATTTTGAAAAGTATAGCACTTACAGAAAAACACAGAGAGAAGTGGAACCTTTATGTTTTCCTGCTGGACAAATAATAGAGAGGTTTGTGTTTTGTGAAAAGCTTAATATGGATTCTGTTTAAACAGTTAGCTCTCATTTCAATTAAAAGTATATTTCCTGAAATAATTTGTTAATTTCTAAAAGAAAACAATGCTTGGACTGTTTTAACGTGCTCATTATGTATTCTTCAATGGAATATTAAAAATAACCACTTAGAAATACAAGCACAAGGATAATACTGTGGAATGTCAGTGGCAGAAATAAAGAGCATATCTCATGAAAGTTTCCAGAAGGCCTTATGTTATATCAATGAATATATTTGAGAATATAACTTCAGTTAGTCAATATCACCCTCGTACTGAAACACCCAGGAAGTTTCAGCGTTCGGGGTTGTATGTGTGGTCTCAGCAGAGCCATATGGAGAAAGATGATCACCTTCCTGCTCTGTTATATTGCCATTTTGCTTTGCAAGCTGGTGTTTAAATTGCTGCCCACACACTACTCATTTGGGTGTCAGTACCAAATGTGTTTATGCCAACTGTGTTTCAGTTTATTATTCCTTAGAGGTATCTGCTTACATTTTCTATAGTGAGATCTCAGGACTAAATAAATTCATGTTACAAGCATAACACAATGAAAACTGCAAATCATAAAAGAACAAAGGAAAAATGGTTGAGATATATCTTTATTATAAAAATCTATCCTGAATAATTACAGGCACAGAAAATGTTCCTTTGATGGATTCATGGCAAATTTCATTATGTAGGACCCTATGTTACTTTTAAATCATCTGAGACAGTCACCTGTGTATAGATTTATTATTCTTCAAAAAATTTCGACCTCATTTTCAAGGAATTCAATGAATATTAATTGCAATTTTTTTTGTCATACTGCTTTTGGAACACAAATCATTGTCTCCCAATCTCCATCAAGATTGATGATTATTTGGCATTGTAATCTCTAATTGGGATTTATGAAAACTGCTGTTCTGAGAATTGCCAGTACATTATGCCAAAGCATACTCATACCATACTGTTCATGCAGTAACATAGACAGCCAATTCAGGTAATGTCATTGACAATAAACTGTCATCTGTTTCAGCAATCTGTAAAAGAGCATCTGATGTTCTATGTAAATATATGTTACATTCTGTTGTGTTTACTATATTAATAGTAGAAATAAGTAATTTCATATATTATAGCATATATCATCAGGAAAAATGGAATAAAAAAATTTATTACTGTAATCAGTAAATGTTAGCATTCGTTTTTTCTTGTTACTTTAAAAAATTATCCAAAGAACAATACCTTAGTGAGCTATGATAACTTAAACATGAGAAAACTAATAATATTGATTTTGTTAAATTTCATCATGACATAATAAAAAAAAAACCAGTGAGTATTTATTATTCAGAGGCCCTCTGTCTGAATACAATAATTTAATTTACCAGTTGATTACATAAAAAGAGATTGGCTCCATTAAGTACCATGAGGAATTCTGGACCAGATCTCAGTTGCTATGTAATATCATAGCTACAGTAACCTTAATGGAGCTACAGTGACACACATGGTTAAAAAATGCAGTTTATTACACATATGACTAAAATCTTGGCCATGATAGTACATGAAGGTAAAATTCAATTCCTTTTTGGTACTAAAGACACAGGAAAAAATAAGAGAGATAATAGGAGAAATAAAGCTAAAGGAGACTGTGGCAGAACAGGAAGAAGGAGAAGGTAGAAAAGAGAAAAAGAGAAAAAGTAGAAATAAATAAAATTTAGAATGTTTATCAGTTCCTATCTGGTTTAAAGTCAAACATTTACAGCACAGGTATTTCCACTAGCTTTTTTTAGAGATAATGAAGGATAACCCTTGATTTTGAAGATTGTATCTGAAATGAAGGCTTAGTGTGATTTCTTCTGCAGGGCAGAAAAAGTTTATGAACATCTTGATCTGATTTTGTGTGGTTGCTTACTCTTGGCTGACAGCCATACTCCCATCCAGCTGCCCTCCTCCCTCCTCCAGGAGAGAAGACTCTAATACTGGAGTAAACAGGGAGAGCAGGAGTCTCAGGAATTGAGACAAAGATGGGGAGATGCAACTTAGCATTGCAGGAAAAGCAGTCTTGGCTTTGGGAAAACTGGCTATATCTATTGTCAGTTAAAATTAAAATATTCAGTTATAGATTTGGTCAGTGGGAAACAAAAAGACAAACATAAAATCTCTTCATTTTCTCTCCCTTTTCCCAGTCTCATCTTCAGTCCTTCACTCCAGTCTCTTGTCCTCCCCACCTTACTGTTGCCACTGGCCTGTTGGTCTTTTCAGCAAGGAATCAAGTGGTGCAGAAAGGGGGAATTATGGTCAGTACATGGTAGTTTCTCTCTGACATTCCTTCCTCCTCACTCAAACCTTTCCTCTGTTCCAGTGCAAATCCTGTGGGAGACATAATATGAAAAGTTGATCGCAATTAAGAAGAAGAAGACAAGCACATAAATAAATAGGGAAAACGGGAAAAAAATAGAATTTCTAAATAAAACACAGTAAAAAGAAAAAATCTCAAGGAGAATGTTTCATGAAATGCAGACAAGGAGAAAGGAAGGGAGCAGCAAAATGGAGACAAGCAAACAGAAATTCTAATAAAACAATGTACTAATCATATGTGTAAGTAATAACTGTAATAACTATAACTGCACATGGCAGAGTATAAATCTGAGAAAGAAAATTGCAATAATTTAAAATCAGTGGTTGCTTTTGACTTTTTGAAAATAACATCACTAAAAACATGCTTAACATCCTTTTTTTAAAAAAAAAAAAATTATGTCTGTAAAGCTCTTACTGCAGTCCTTAATAAGCTAAACAGTTTTCCTAAGACATCTGGGGAAAACAAAATTAAAATCCTAAAGGTGATAATTAGACAAGCTCAGTGATTTGTCTGATGTAGACCATTGCAAATATTAGAAATAACATAAAATCATGCCAAAAGAGCAAATGAATAGAAAGCTTTAGTTTGCACTTCAGAATGTTTAAATATCCTAGAAATGATGAAATATCAAATTACTGCACTACAATTCTGAGGCTTTCTCATTAGGAGAAACAAACAACACGTTACACAAGATACTGTAGGACACTGCATAAACAAAACTGCACTGAAATTCAGGCAGTTATATATTTATAGCTTCAAAAAGTACCTGTTGTTCTATGTCTTGGTTTAATTCTGGCTGGCAATGAATTACCAAACAGCCTGTTGCTCACTGTGCCCACATCCCTGCTCCCTCACTGTGGAGCAGAGTCAGGAAGATTCTACTACTGATTCACTTGGTAAAGCTGATCTTAATTTTTAAGCTTCAGTTTTCCCATTTTAAACATAGTATAACTTAAACTTCTACATAAATATGCTGCCCATCTAAAATTTTTTAGACAAGAATCAATTTCTATGAGGCCTTATCTTTTTATTATCTAAGCTAACCTTCCAGAAAGCTGAAACGTGCATTTTTTGTGAATTATCTACAGAGGAAAAATTCTCTTTCATTTTTTTCTTATATTTTCATTTAATTTTTTCCTGTGTTTCTGACTCATTAGGACTGCCTGGTGAAAATGTCAACAGGTGCTCCTTGAAAGTTTTTATGCAGAACAAAGGAACAGGAGCTTCTTACTGCTGATATAAATCAAATATATTTAAGCCAGCTGCATACAAAGTACATAGTCTTACTGTTCATGTGCAGATCGTTACAAGCCTGCATTAGCAAAGTTAGAAATTCTGAGGCTGTATCTCCCCATTCTTACTGAAAATTATTGACATTCCTGCACTACAAAGTGAGATCAACATGTGTACAGGAATAAATAATTCTTTGAAGACAAAATGTGAGTCAAAGTATGAGTCAAATATACTTGAAGCTTTTTTTTCCAGTTTGGGGCAAGCCTGCTCCACCATCAGAGCATTAAAGCAATGAATTAAAAAAAAAGCCAACAAAAGTGCCAAAAGAAAAGCAACAGAGAACATCACCCACTAAGCAATTACAGAAACTGAGAGAATTTCTAAAAGCAGAATATCTATATACTTATACTGTCATTTTGGAATGAACAATACCAATCACCATCTCTGCATAGTGTAATGTCCTGTTTATTAGATCATGCAATCTCATTTCTTACTTTTGAATGCTTTTCCTGACCTGTGGTTTGTGTGTTTTATTGCTGCATTGTAGATTTAGGAGAACAGTGTTTGTTTTATTACCTGGAAGAAGTTTCAAGTGGCTATTTCGGGGCTCATTTTACCAGTTGTGTGAGGACAAATGAAAGATTTTACTGAACAGAGTCCAGCAGTGCAGAGATACCTTCCATATTCAGAGGTGCCCTGAAGCTGTGTTTGACTTTAAACATTTGTCTAGGTCCCACAGAAATATGATGTGCTGGAATGTTTGATTCTGCCTTGTAAACAAAGGTGTCGGTGCCATCTGAGATGACCTGAGAGATTTAGATGGGGCTGACATATCTGACAAAGAGCCTACAGGAGATATGTGCCACTCTGGACTCTTAGATGGACATCAGGCACGATATCCTAAAGCAATTCAAATGGATGTTGACTTCTTGTCAACAAGGAGTCAGCAAGGAGCAAATGAACTGAACCCATTGTGTCAATACCTTGTGCACTGAAATTACACTTATAGAGACATTAGGCTCTGAGCACTTTCATATATATAAAGGGTATGAAATGTGCAAATGTATGCTTCTGGAAGAGAACCTATTTTTGTGAAATATACAGACTGACAGAACATGAAGATGTGAAGAGTAATTGAAGGAGAGGCTAATTCTGTACATCTGAAGTGTTTCAGAGGTTGGAAGATTTGGGATTAAAGGAAATTAACCACCAGTAGACAAAGAAAAAGTAATCCCCAAAGGAGTTTTAAGGACTCAGTGAAAAGTGACATAGAGAGGATGTTAAAATTACTCTAAACTGCTGCTATTACCATCCTGATGGAATGAAAAAAATGAAACTAAATTCATCTCCCCAGGACAGACTGATAGAGTAGCCCTGATGAAAGAGAGTCAAACTTTATTTAGCACAGTTTCCTTAGAAAAAAATTTGGCTGTGAATTTAAGAGTACAAGTGCCTCATTGCTGCTCCCTTTCTTCAGCTGCTGTAGAGGTCATGAAGGAAAGACCTTTAGGCTCGCAGAACATTTGGCTGCTGGAAATATTATGGTATTCTTCCTTAACCAGATCAGTAAAACAGAACACTAGTCAATGAATAACAAGAGTGTTTTTGTTTTGTTTTGTTTTTATTTTTCCCATGACATTGACAACACCATTTTTTTTTTTTTTAAATAAACCCAAACTAAAAAAAATAAAAATAAACCCCCCACCAAAAAAATAAAAAAAGAGCAGCTTGAGAAAGATTCTGGACAAAATGTTTTTGCCCTCTTACATAAGTCTAAATTTTAAAGTTTATGTGAAATAGGTTTTCTAGTTTATTTGTGATTTTCTCTCAGAAATAGCAATGGTTCTCATGTGTTACATAGGAAATGGTAGTATGAAACTTTGCAGTATTTACTGATAATCATAAGAAATTAAACACAAAACTACTTAAAACTTGATGGTATTCTAGGTCAATGGAGTGCATACCATGTATTTTCCAAAGCAAAGTGTAAAATATACAGTTTGTTACTTTTTCAAAGACCAAGTTTAAAGAAGAAATAAATTTCAAAACTGGAGTATAATAGAAAAATATATTTTGAATACTATCTGTCTCATAATATCACCTGAGAAACCAGAATTAATTGTCTAAGCTTCAAAATAATTTGTTAAACTTCTACCAGATCAAACTAGTGAAGGATAAATGTGGAAAAAACAATCTAAGATAATGTACTACAAATCATATATCATTACAAAGGATATATATAAAAACGGATTTTTAAAACTGAGAAATCAATGAATTTTTTTCAAAGACTGTAAATTTATGTCCTTCAGAATTGCTTTGCACAGTTTCAAATTGCTTTGAGACATAGACTGTTTAGAAATACATCAGTTTCCAAAGAAACCCTTGGTTCTGAAATGAAAGCACTTGCAAAAGGCATACATAACTTTAAAATGAATCAGTGAAACCCAAGGAACCTATAGACAGATTTTCCTCATTGTACATTAAAAAAATGGTGATATAAAATCAAGGTAAATTAAGTGCTTTTGTAAAATTTTTAATTCTTGAATTAAAAGAAAAAAAAATTACATTTTACTTATTGCAATGCATTGTTTAGACATTTGTCATTCTAATTGCGTTGTTCACATGGGCACTGAGAGTAATGCACTGAGACCACTCCTAGCCAGGAAAGAGATTCTCTGCAATGTTTCAGTAGAAAATAAATGTTTATGCTCAAGTTCTGGCCAGATCCCAATTTACATTTTCCTTTTATATTCTACAGTTGCAAACTTTTGACCTCACAAAAGAAGAAATGTTTCTCCATTCTTTTCTGTGCAAACTGGTTTATTTGGCTATGGCAGATCAGACACCACATTTCATCTTACAAATGCTAGGATTTCATTACTAGACAGAAATACATAATAAGCTTTGGGATACTTGGAAAGGAAATTACTGCTTAGCTATTAAATGTTATTAGATTGTTCCTGATGTTACTTGTATATATTTAATTCCCCTAAATTTTCCAGAATGCGTGAACATAGGCTAGATTTTCTCTAATTTATTTGTACATGTTATTTGTACATTATTATTTTAAAAGCAGCTTTTAGAACACGTGCAAAATCTGTTTTCTGTCTCTGACCAACCAGTCTTTTGCATGGTTGATAACAGTTTGCAAACTTGCTGCCCTTTATTTAAAACTGCTATTTCTCTGAACCTAAAACATCTTCACAGGGCTGAAAACAGCTTCTGTTGCATACATGCAGACACATTGAGAAACTTCTTGAGCAAGAAAAGAAGGTATATGAGAAATTGTTCTACACAAGAGCACCTTTCAAGGACAGAAGTATGGTGGTGTGGGATAGGGACGTGCTCACCTTACAGCCCTTCCCAAATGCTGGGGTCCTGAGGGCACAAATTTGGCTGTCTCCCATTCCATCCCACTGGGAGATCCACCTCAGCCACCAGCCTGGGGTTACCTGTCTCTGATGCAGGATGCAGAAGGATGCACCTTTCCAGGCCCACCACAAACCTGCCCAGCTTGCCCCCAAGGGGATTCCATGGCTCCTGACGGCCTGGGGCAGGGAGCAAGCCCAAGCAAGGAAGAACACTGTATTCTTCTGCCACTCCTGGCCTATCACCAGTGTCTCAAATTGCATAAACTAATCCTGTGTGTGCATCCAACTTGTCTAAAATCAGAGACATGAAGTCTAGAAACCACAGATGGCTTCAAATATCACTACCTTTAATGCATTTCCATAGAAATCAGGAGCGACAAATACTCCTGCATATGACCTTTGCAATTCAATAATTATAATGTGAATTTTACCACATAATTAAAACAAAAAATCAAAGACCTGAAATAGAAGATTTTTAGAATTTGAAAAAATTTCTATGATGTAAATTCACCTGCTTGTACACATGCAGAATGATGCTTAAGACAAACTTAGGGTCCCTGCTACATTCAGTAGTTATGGTTGCAGAAATTTTATACATTTATGTTGAAAGCAAAAAGAAAATGAGATAATGTTCTCATGATTAAAGTAAAAAACCCACAAAACTAGGGAGATGAATATTTTTTTCCTATCCTGTGATTCTCTTCTGGACAAGATCTGTCTGACAATATTCACAATGCTCTTTCTTTACCATAGAGAAGCAACTTGAAGCCATATTTTCAGAATTTCTGTGTTCTTTCATTGCATTTTAAACTAATTAAACCTGTGCTTTGAATGTATCCTGATGTATTAAAATGCTTAGAGAGCTAAAAAAAACCAAGTTAATTCTCTTCCATACTTGACAAGCAAAACTAACAATTTTTTTGCTTAATTTTGGTTTGCATCTCTACTTATAATTACAAAAAAGGGAAAACGAGTGCCACCTAATTTCAATGGTCTTTGTGGAAATGCATTTGTACATCTAGAAGGTGTTTTGATGTCATAATGATTTTTTTTTAAGTTTTTTTAAAAACACTACAAATGAATACTTTTATATAAAATGCAGTTTTGGATAATACATGGTAAATAAGGTCTGGTTAGAAAAAGATCTTAAAAAGCTGAGAGAAAGATACAAGCAAAATCAGTGTATGCAGTGGGAAAACCAATAATTACATTCAACTGACACACAGGTGGGAAAACAAAACTGTGTTATGAATTTACCTGTTTTTCATCTGTTTACAGCTCAAAGTCAGCTTTAACGTTCTTACAAAGTAGAATCAAGTAATTTAAATTAGTGTGTGAGTATGGAGAAAGTAAATAAAGCTTTTTAAAAGGTTTAATAGAATGATATTAAAATTTAATTCCATTAAAATTATTATTTACTGAAATATTTTTCATACTTTCTAAAGTCAGTCATGTGGCAATATTAAAAAGTTGACTCTCCCTTACAAGGTACCAATTTGGATTTCAAAATCATAGGATTACTTCATAATTGCTTGAAGTTAGAACGTTATTTCAGTTACCAGCAATCAGCTGTTTAAAAAGTGTCCTTAAATCATAGATCTGTATTTTTTCTGGGCCATTTTCCCCTTAAAAATTGACTTGACATTTAAAACATCAGCTTTTTCACAGTGTGCATCCCATCTGCAATTATTCTGCAGCCCACTCAGCTCTGTCCTTGCAATAACAATAAACCTATTAAAAAACCACCTGCAGATGGATAAAATGGACAGCTATCCAGCACATACATAAAAAAGAGAAAAAGATAGAAAAAACAAAAGAAAAAAAGGTGTTTTAAATAACTGGACATTCTTACAGACATCCATGACACCATATTTGCACAAGAAAGGTATATTACATACTGAAGTCTCTTCTCTCCTTGGGTAATTACAGGCATCAACAGTAATCAACCTCTCTTTCATACAAGAATGCTAACATAGTGGAAGCAGTCATTTAATATTATCTCATAGGTTTCATTTGCAACATGGAAGTGGAAGTTAGTAACAGTTTTTGTGTTCTTTATCATAACTGGATAAAACCTTATGTTAGGGAATGAGGATAAAAGGTCTGGGATACCTTGCTTGTAAATTTCATTTAGATTGTAGCCATTTCAAAGGCTCTAAAATGCACCATGGATCATGGTAGATGTGTTTGATCAGCCTGTTTATATACAAATTTTATACTCATTCAGTTTCTAGCATCACTCCTATTTTACAGTGGCATACAAAGGGAATGAGAGCAAGTAAACCTCCAATGTGTTCTGGGACCATGCATTACATAAGTTGTGGTACCAGGGCCAGCTAGTTTAAAGTTTTTTTTAATTCTTCTATTCTAAGGAGCCACTAGTTGTGTAACTGGTATGAGGATATAATCCCCACTTTACCTGTTTGCTTCTGATTTGATTTATAAATCTCATCATGCAATTTATGAATGCATATAAAAACTGAAAAAACCTTAAAAAACCCGATAATGTAGTTCCAAGGAAATTTGCATACACACATCTTTTCATGAGCAATGCAAACTGAACTTTTCTTTAATGGATTTTGTGTTTCTAAATGCATTCACCTACATTGAAGAAACTTTAATATTTTCAGTTGCTGTGGAGATAACATCTCTCTTTTACATATGCTTATTTACTTATTATTAGTAGTATAATAACAGCAAAAATAACAACTAGAATAATAACCAAAAGAATACCAACAAGAATAACAAGAATAATGGTAGAGTACAATCATGCTGAAGCCTTTACCTCAAGGGAGATATTTTGTGCATCTCTCATCCAGTCACCAAATGAAATTTTTCATAAAATCTGTAGAAATTTAGGCTGAAATGTGTTTAGCATTCACCTACATATTCAAAACTTGAAAGGTAGAACCTGAGAGAGAAGAAGTGACAAGTAGGAAACGAAAAACTAGTCTAAACTGAAAAGAAACTATACATCAATTTTGTTTTCTGCTCGGAAGTTTGAAAATCACATCTGACTTTATTAACATCTTGAAGAAAACTTTCATTGCAAGCTAAAATATTAAAGAAGAGCATCCCTAAAGTGCTGCTGAATAAGCACGAATTTTCTTACTCTAAGTTGCTTGTCTAATTCAGAAGTTGGTGGCAGACAGCCAAACTTCCTTCCTAGATTTTAAGACTATACCATAAAGTATCCTTAATGTAGTTTTCAACTGTTCTGTTTATCTCCCTGGGGATAAAAAAAACTACTGTTTTGAAGTGTCAGATTTTATACTGTGTTCCAGTGAGTTATTTTTATTTATCTTCCATTCTATATTTTTCTGAGGCATATATAAAAGTAATCTTCAAAGAGATATTCCTACTATTTCAGCTTTTTTCATATTTAAGTTTTGTTTTGAAGAACCATTGGGAAAAAAACCCCAAAAACCATGTATAGCTTATGTCCTGGTAATTATCCTCAGACTACACATACCTTTTGTTCATCATTTTTTATTCATCTTTGGAAGACAAAAGGAATCTGCCATTCTAAATCATATTTTAAATGGTACTGCATGCTACTTGAGAGCAGAAGATGTCACATTTAACTACAGCTTCCTTCCTATGTTGTGTAGATTAGAAATATCCAGGTTGTTTCCTGTTTAATTGCCTGCAAATGTTTGAGGATACCGAGATGGCCTAAGGCCAAGTCTCTCCCAGGCTTAGGGTCTCCCCAATCCAGCAGCAGATGTGGAGCTGCCAGCAGTCAGAAAAGGAATTGCACTGTCCTGAATGCATGCCATAAAACCTGGTGATGCACACAGTATACAAGTGTTTTCAGGAAATATATGACTGGCATAATGCCCTTTTGTGACCCCTATCATTAAAAGTGACAGATATGCTGCACACAGGTAGGCAGTTCTAATATGATATCCATGAGGAGTTGCTCTTTGGCTAGAGAATCCTCTAGGGACCTCTAGCTCAAATCATCCTTAGTCATTTATTTCATTTCCTGAGTAT
>JACBWW010000020.1:9278924-9402898 GCA_020086605.1 Lanius collurio
GTAGGAATTGTCAAAATATAAATATAAAATAGAAATTGTAGATGCTTATACAGCTGAGAATTGCAAATCTCTTTAGGATATATTTAATTTGAAGAACTACTGAAAACAAAGAGAATTCCTGTCAGAAATGTTCATAAATGTATCTAAGGATTCATAAAGTGTTTTGCAGAAGGAAATCTTAGTCTTTCTCTAGAAGTCAAGGTAGAATATCAGTGTCTATCTGGTTCAGCAGTGACTTTATTTGAACTCTGAATTGGCAGCATGGATGTGACCCTTGAATAAGTACATTTCTTCACTCATTTATAGGCATATATTTTAGTGTACGTAGCAGAGCAGGAATAGAAGCACTGATCTTGGTCTGGGCTCCATAAAGTTGCTTTGGGGAAAAAAGTAGGACAGAGAAATTTTGGGAAATATTGTTAAAATGATAGAAGGAATAAAAGATGGGAAAAATACAGATTTTTCTGTAGCAATTGTTAGGAACTATGATGTAGCTATTATAAGCTAGGATATAATACTATCTCTTCCTATTTAGCCTTCTTTTGTACATATATTTTTAAAATTTCACTTTACTGTCTCTTAAGTATGCACAGATAGTCAAAAGCAGAGTTTAAGAATTTTGTTTTTATATTTTATAAACAGTGTAATTAGACAGAGATGTTACTAGCAGACTTAAGGTAAAATCTGAAATTAAAATCATATCCTTCATCCTTGAAGTTGATGAAGCACACTAGCATTCACTGCAGAGAAGACTGAGAAGCTGAACTCTGCTTTGTAATAATAAATTATTAAACTGTCCCCATGCAGCTCTTCCAGCATATTAGTGGTAATGATTATCAAGCTTTTCTCAGTTAATATAATTTTCCTTCATGAAAATGGCTTATATCTCCTTTGACTTCCTAGCATTCTTATTTTTATGTATTTTGCTAGTTTCACAATTTTTGAAAATTCTTCCCTCATTTGCTATTTTAATCTATGCTATTCCCCACAGTGTCATTGTGCTTCTCTCTACTCCTGAGCCATGCTGTCCTCAGGCTAACATGAATAGTATTATGTACATCTCTGAGGCTAGATGCAAATCTAGACTAACATCTTCTTGTGAACATGGCCTGTAACATCTCTCTTATGCCTGTTCAAAATGTTCAGATATGTCAAACTGGGATAAACTTAATACCAGTTGCTGTACTACAAGGAATAATACATATTCTCATAGCAAAAGGTACAGGGCATGCTCATCTACCTATTCATCTGACACTTGCATTCTACAAGGCAGTAAGGCTCCCTTGATGAAGAAACTGAGGTCCAGATGCCCAGACATTTAGGGACCAAGCCCCAGCTGGTTCTTAGAGGATGGGATGGAGAACACAGCACTGCTTGTTGTTAAAGGAAAAGCACTGAGAACCAGTTGTTTCAAACCCACTGAAACCACAAAGACACAAAGCCAAAGCCTTTAGACAAAGGCCAAAGCCAAAGGTTCTTAGTTAAGAAGTAGTGTTGAACTGTTTGCATCTGAAGTTTCTATCAAAGGTAACAGCTCACAGATTCATGTGTACTAAAATGTCCAAACACAACCCGCAGCAAAACATGCCATTCAGTCACTGAAAGGAGGGGCATGGCAGGGAGTCCTAGAGAGGGCTGTGTCCCAAAGGAAGCAAGGATGGCAGCAAGGCACCTGGAGTAGTTAGTTCACCTGCAAGGTGTCAGCAAGTTGAACAAGGAAAGTCAGGGTCAGACTCAAGTCTAGAAAGAGTTATCAGGGCCAGTCTCAGGCCAGTGAAAATTCAGCAAGTCTATTGTCGTGAGTCAAGGTCACATCAGGAAGTCATGTCCGGGTCAGGTTCAGGGAGGGAACGTACCAGGTTCAGGTGTAAACATCGCTCTGTGGTGCAGCTCAGGACCAAGCTGTAGTGCTGCTGACTAAACAAGGCTCCTGTGGAAAAAGGGATTAAAATCCTTGGTCTGTCTCACTTCCCAAAAGCTCCTACTGAGGAAGATGACACTGGCCTTGGCTAGCTGGAGTCCCTAATTTATCTTAACTAAACTCATGGACCTGGAGATGCATTCAGAACACTGTCAGGATGAGTTTTAACCTCTGTTGAGTCAGTGGATTGTTTAGTGAATCGCAGGATATCTTATCAAATCTAGACAGTGTCATTTGTATATCTGAAGAAGACCAATACATATCTTAGTTAAGAAGGGCAGCCAGAGTAACTCCTGGATGAAATTTGATAAAATTAACTTTGGGACAAAACATTAAAACTGCCTGAATTTCCCAAAAGAACTGACAGGAGAGCAGATTAACTCTGTTAACAGGCTTGTCCACGATGAATTTCTGAGGGAGTCCCCAAGGGTCCAGTCCTGAAATGTGTTCTGTGGAAGAAATTACATTCTTTCTCATGGATGGGTGCTTTTATCAGAGTCTCCAAACAGAAATGCAGCATAAAGTATGCAACTGTGACTGCCATCTTGTAAGAAGCAAGAGGCAAATCAGCTGTTTGAGAAAGATATTTTTATGAGGTAATCTTGACCTGATCAAATTAAATGTGTTTTTTCCCTTGTGATTTTTCATCTGTGTCTTTATAAAATTTGCTACTCTATTATCTATTCCAGGTGATGGAAATAAATGTGCCTTTTTACATTTGTCTTTACCAGGAAGTCATTTAATGTTCTTCACCTTAGGATATGGCAAATAACTTGGGACACAGCAGCAAACAAACAAGGACTGAAATAGTCACCATAGGACTTTCACTGTATCAAAAGCTAAGAGTGATTACCAGTGCTAACTGCATGTATAAGGAAAAAAAGGGTTATGATTTTTAATCAAGTTCTTTTAATCACTAAGAAGATTTTGGGGTTCAGCCATGACTTCATTGGTGAATCATAGGTGGCTTGACGCTCTTGAAGAGTACTTTTTAATTTTTTCCTAAAAAAAAATTAAAAAAAAAAAAGGCGATTTTTTTCCAGAAATACTTTCATTAGGATAGGGCATAAGTCTTTCTTGCACTATGTTTTTCATCTTGTCTTTTCTTTTCATTCATTATTGCTACAATTCCAGTGAAAAACTAAGTGCATATTCTCCTATATTCTTCTGAAAATCTACGGATCACAAAGAAAGGTCTGGTTCATCTTTCTTCAAAAAACAGATTTGCTCCTTAATCTGAAATTAGTGCATCTTAACAAAAGTAACCCATTTAGAATATTTCAGTGGCATGCATGAATGTATGAGGTAAAAGGGGACAGAGGTTCTTAAAAAAAATTTTAAATCCTTTAGAACATAGGAGTGATGTAATCTAAGTAGAAAAAGCATTCTAACTCTGTTCAAAATAATTAGGAAAACACTGCATGCAGGATGAGTTTGGATTCACATATTAAGAGTAAATAATATTTGAATTTCATGGTAATCTTCATTTTTTTTCCCCCAAGAAAAATCACATGAGAAAACAAGAACAAGTAAAAGTGTTACACTTAAGAAATCATATTTGGAGCCTAACCTGCTGTAAAACAGTAATGGCATCAGTTTTTAATATTTCTCCCTCCTTATGACATACATCTATCCAGCTAGAAACCTGAAACAGCACAATTTATGTGTTCAATTACAAGCAACCACTGCAATTTCAATGCAGAAGTAAACTATTCCCAACCAAGTGAGGTTGTGCGATTTCAGACAATGCAAAGGGAAAAAAACAAAAGCTATATTCTCAGCTCTAGAAAGAATTTCAGTGTTTCTGGACATGCTACAAGTACAATGTAAAAATGTTACTAGGACTTCTTTTCTTCAATTTATATTCATATAAGCATGAAAATGCAAATTAAAAAATCATGGCTTGTACAGGGTTAAATTATAATGGACATTGAGGAAGAACAAGCTTGAAATAATAGTGTAATGGGATATACTCTCCTCTTGTGTTGACTAGTACAGACAGAAGTGTATCTGGTGCCATGCTCCTTGGCATCAGGGCCTCTTCCAGGCTGGCACTGAGGCACTGACACACTGTGGCACAGAGCCACATACTTGGCTCAGTTGTGTATGTGATTATTTACACTTGCTAATGCATTCTATAGAGTACTGTTTTCAGTTTGCATTGTGAATTAAAACCTTCATTGCATGAATATTTTGTGCTGTCCTACAAAGCCAGTTCCTGGAAATATATAAGCCATTTGAATTTTTAAGCCACTTTGACAATTATATTTCCTCAAACTGGTTATTTGCCTTGACTAGACATCATATATTTTGTGTGTCTAGACATTTTAATTATTGGTTTTCTTCATAAATTTCAATGAAAAAGTAGTTTTGAGTAAGAAAATAATATTAAGGAGCCTTTAATGAATTTTAACAACTTTTTAAAAAACAGTGGGGGTGAAATTAATGAAAATTTCATTTCAGAATCACAATTCTGAATATGGGCAAACAACACTGTCTCGACCACATACTAAGAGGTTATTTTAAACTTGGAAGGTCATAGACAAGTGGATAGCTCCCATTTAAATTTCAAAACTATTAACAAGGTAATATAATGTTCAGTATCTCATTTTATATCTCAAAAAACAATATACACCTAGATGAAAATAAAAAAGTAAAGACCTGCCTAAAAAAGAAAGAAAATATTTCCAGGGACGTCACTGGAAAACAATTGTTTAATGGATCTGTCAGAGTATACAGGATGTAGGAAGAATGTGTTCAGAAGAGCAGACAGTTGTATGTACACTAGGTTATTCTCAGCTCAGTCTTTTTCATAATTCTGTCCAAGAAAGTGAGGATATATTTTCATCTCAGGGGCATCAGTATATATGCAGAGATACTGTTTTGATCCATGCTTCTATGCCCAATTTACACTGGTATTACTGTAAGTCTTGGAGTGTGATTCCTATCTTACAAAAAGTGTCAAGCACAAAATTTGTAAAATAAAATTGCAAAGCAATGAAGAAATCTAAGTTGAGCTCAGAAGTATGTGTTAAATGAACTCAGTAATCAAACTGTGAGACATATTTAACATATGTTGAATTAATTTATTCTGAATTCTTTTTCCCTATTCTGAGAGACATTTTTTTTTCCATCAGCTTTGGTACAGTTGATTTACTATAGACTTGTACAGATATATGCATAATGGCAAGGTTTTTCTTTTTCTCTGCTATATTTACAGTTTTTACAGAGACGTATTATCATAAAAAAATCTAAGAAACAGTAATATGACATATTAAGGTGGGATGTATTCACTCATATATCTTGAGCCTTGTGAGGACATTAATTGGAGCTCTTCAATCACAAATGGCTCTAGGCCTAATTTTATCTCTGTACTGAGCTGTAATGTGGTGATCCATAAATTTTTGATTTTTTGATTTGGAGCAATTATCTTTCAATATTCTCATAGGCCTCACAGAATTTGGAAATGAAGCAAACTGTCCTTCTCTTGATGACTAGATGTACTAGATGTCTATACCTAACTTTTATCTAGTCCAGTTCTTACCCTATCCATAGCCTAAATACTAAACTGTTCTTTGTGACTTGAATGTCCAGATTAGTTTTTTGGGCTTTGAAGAACCAGTAGTAAATTGAGTACTTTGCCCCCAAAATCTGTGCTGTTTCTAACCTTTAACATTTTTTTAATAGTAACCTACAGTCACAGCCAAAATATAGCCCACAGTAAAGCCGTTGTAATGTCAAACAGTCCTAAATTTAGGTTTTGCGAATTTGGCAGTAAACCCATTCTTTTTCTCCCAAGACTAAATACAATTAAACCCTCAGTACTAACTATAGCATCAGTAGCTCATTGTGGAGCAAATTCTGAGCCACTGCTTACCAATTTTGTGATCTGGCTATTGCATAATGATGAAGTGACACTTTCCATGCTGGTGTGTGTGGGCACATCTGTTCTTAAACCAGTTCTGTCTCCATTCTTAGTAGTCACTCCCTGGAAAACATCCAGTCAGAGGCTGTCCACACATCCCATTCTGGCTTCAGAGGTTTAGAGGTTCATCCTCTTCTGAAAAATCCACAATTTTAAATGCAAACCTCACTTTAGCCTCAATATCTACACTGTGATTAATCCTAATCTAATATTAATACTAATATGTCCACAGAAAGGCTCTCCGTACAGGTCTGCCAAAACTGTGGAAGAAACCAAAGACAATGATAACTGCAGTTCTAGGGGCCTTGAGTCATTAGTTGTGCTCAAGACTAGTATTAGAGTTTGTATTCAAATTAGTATGTAAATTCGAGCCCTAGTTCAGTGTTTGGGGGTACAATCTAAACTCTGGAAAATGTGCAGAAAATCCAGTGCATTATGGCTTTCCCTTTTACTCCCAACTCTGCCAGACTTAGCTATATACTGAATTGGGAATAATTTCTCATGTCTGTAGGTTAACTCCCACTTACCCTTTCTTTTATAGTGATGGACACTGTTGATACTGCTGGAGGCAGAGGCAATGGCACATCCCTTCCACATTGTCTTCAAGGTCTGCTGAGGGGCTTGGCAGCTGATGCTGTAATGTCCTCCCTGCCACTTAGATATGCAAGAGTTGAACAAGCCTGCAGCTGGCATGCTGTTGCAGCTGTTTTAGGTGTCTGTAAGCCCTTGCTTCAGGAGCAGCTTTGGAACAGCAGAACCTAAACCTCAAACTCCAGTTTACTAGTGTGACAGTAGTATCAACAGTACTTCCATTTCTGGAGGAATAGGAGGTACTCCATAGGTTCTTGGTATTTTTTATCTGCAGTTGTGAGACGCATTTGAGAATTTGAACTTTAAATTTTGAATGTTGGGTTTTTCTCCCCAAATTAGAAAGGGAAATGTTTGAAAACTACAAAAGAACACAAGGAGAGTCTGGGCTAATTTTCATCTCTAATTATTTTTATACAAATGTGTAATATTTGAAGGACGGGAGGGCACTTCATAGAAAATTTTTCTTTATGTGTTATTTCCAAAGAAATTTTAAAAAAATTTAGATTTTAAATTTTAAAAAAATAAGGAAAACAGTGTGCATTTTGTGGAAATCTGAATTCTCTTAGACTTTATAGATCTTATTTCACTAAGAATGGAGACACGGACCACCAGCTGTCTGTTATAAAATGATACTCCTAATGGAAGATACTTTAGGAAAAAAACCACCTCCGTAAAACTTTTTTATGATAGACTAGGAAATAAGTTGCTCACATATATTCCCCCATTTTTGGTTTTCTAACTATGAAGATTTTTTTTGTCTGATTTTTTCAATTGTTTTTAATTTTTGAAAATTTTTTTAAACATGTAACATGGGAGACACTTAAGGTCATGGTTTGATAATCCTTACCAAGTTCATAGTGCTTCACTCAATGGTTTATGAAAGGACATTGTCTTTATTGTGATGAAATGTAGTGTATATGTAAGAGAGACACCTGAATATAGACATAAAGGAAACAGGGCTTCTGGAAAGAAGCAATGGGTTCTATTACAAGCAGATACATTTGAAAAAAATCAGACAATCCTGGACTTACTGCCTCCTTAGCAAGGCTTCAAAGAAGAAAAGAGTCTTTGAGCAAAATTGTTGCAATGTCATTGCCTCCCTAATTTAAAGAAAATGTCTTCCTCTCAGAATTTTATTGGTTTCAGTTTTCAGCTATTGCTTTTTCTAGCTAAACAAAATAACCAGCTACTTGCAAAGATGTTTTTTGTCAATCCTTGTAGGCTCAAATGAAGTAATTTCATAACATCCTTTTGAAAAGCTATATAAATGAAGATATTGGATTTTCTTTTTTACTGATGTGCTACTACTGAAAGGTTACAGATAGTAAATCTCACTTCTAGGGTTTGTGTTTAATGCATAACTTCAAGATTTCTTTAAAAAAAAAAAAAAGATTTTTATACTCCTGAGCACATTCTGCAGATTGTGTATTCTGAGGAAGGCATTACAAGAGAAGATTTTAAATCCTTTTCTCTGAATAGAAGTACATAGGCAGCTGTGGTCAGTCTCAGAGGGCCTATGTGACAACATAACCACACTTGGTGAGACAGATATTTGGAAAAGACATTAAGAGGCATAAATCACTCACACACTGTTTTGTGACAGACCTTATAAAAAGGGAGTTCAATGCTGACTTCAGTGGGGCTAATATTTAGTTTCAATGTAAGAATAAGTAAAATTGAAATGAAAATTCTGAGTGGCATTTTGAAAGATCTGTTTGACATCCTGTGTCTTGTTTATTTTTTCTGATGAGAAAGAACATTATCTTGTAACAGGGAACAATTTCTAAATGTCAGTGATTTTTCTCCTCTTTGGGAACACAGACAATGTCAAACTAGGTTTAAAAAAAATTCCAGTAAATCAGTGTCAGATATATATTTGACATAGCTTAATTCAGCTAAACTGAATTTCCTATTGTACCCCCAGCAAGCAGCATAATAAGCAGACCCACATGTAGTAACAAGGAAGGCACTTGAATTCTAAAATCCTGAAAGTGAAAGAACTTAGGAAAAGGAAGAGCTGAAAGCAGGCTGTAAGATGAATACTATAGGTGACAGCTGAAGTAGTCTCAGTAAATAATTCTGATATTCTTTGGTACTCTGTACTTTTACAATCAGAAGTGCTCTGTTAGGCCTCTGCATTCCCCACTGCTAGGCAGTCTACTCTAGGACCTGTCCATGTTAGAAAGAGGCCCAGAATACCACTGTAAGCACACTTCTTTGTTAATCCTGTTTCCTGCCATATCTAATTATGATTCCTTTTTTTTTTACTAATTCTGTTTTTGAAATGGAGTAAACAAAAATTTAAAAGATAATATTTTTCCTTTGAAGGTGAGCAGACCATTAATGGACACTTGGATGGAATAGATACAGGGGTCAATGTGTAGATAGCTGTGATACTGAAAAACAACTCCTATAGTTTTTCTCCATAAGGAAGATCTTACTTTGAAGTGCACTGCTTACCATTACCAAAACTTGAAGAGGAAGTAAAAAAACAAGGCTTAGGAGAGAAAGGAAAAAAAAAAAAGCAAGAGTTGAATCTCAAATCAAAGTCTTATGTGCTATTTTTTTCCTAGATATCTATTCACTTAGTTCAGATAAAAATCTTAGGAATTTTACTCCTTTTAGGATGAATAACTGACCCAAACCCAAAAAGAGAACAGAGCAATCAAGGTCAATGTCTAAACAGATAAACTTCAAATGTGAAAGCTAAAGAGGCTCAACAAAGGAGAAATCTACTTTAAAAATATTACCTACATTTGCAAAACAACTATAGCCAAGAATTAAGATTTCAGTGCATCAACAATGCCAATTTGCTTCAAACTTAATTTTTACTGAAGATTGGTAATTTCATAATAAATATTGCAATGGTCATTACACCAACATTTTTCATCATATTTTTAATTTGTTTTTTTATGTTTTAAATTGATGTTCACAAAGTGATAGCTGAAGTTATAACCTCATTAACAGTAGTATGTTAATGATTACAAGGTTGGTCATGGTTAATTACTACTCTTCATTAAACACAACACATCAGGAAACTGTGGAGGGCTTCTGAAGAGTGTATAACCCATCACTGCTACTCAGTGACCTAAATCAACCTTAATCCAAAGTGTGCTGTGCTGGAGTTTCTGCTCTTCTGTATCCAAGCAATTAGAAAGGAAAGGCACATGTGCAAAGCTTCATGCACACAGACACAGCAAAATGTTCTCACAGCACTCGTGGTGTGAAGGACCCATAGTGAGCTGGCAAGTATCGTGCATAGCTGAGCTGAGCAGAAAAGCTCCTCAGGGAGAGAAGAGGTAGGACTGGGTGAAAGAATGAAACTGGTAGGCATGACATGTTAATGAGTTGTGTCAGAGCCATCTGAGGTTTGGGGAAGATAATTGCTACTTGAGAATAAAATTGTCTTTTTTTTCTGTTCAGGACAATGTTTTTTGGAGCAGTCCGAGAACACTTAGTAAAGCAAAGAAGTCAAAGAAGAATCCTGGAGATGAGCTTTTTCTGTCTGACAACTCACTGACTTCAATCAACTGCTTTATGTTTAAACAAGCAGAATACCAGATCAGTTTCCAAAGGAATTTTGACTTGTAAAAGCACAATTATTTTTACATTGTTTCACTGCTGGTCATTTAGCTCTTGTCAGATAAAAAACAGCCTTCCTCTTTCACTTCTAGCACTCCAAATAGCAAGAAGGAAGAAAATTCTGAGATTCTCTCTGCTTTAAAGGTCAAGGAGAGGCTCTGTTTGTTTCTTTAATTTCCCAGCCAAGTGACTGCCAAAGGTTTGAGTTTCTAAATGGCTAAGGCCCCTACTGTAAGCATCCTTTCATGATTGTGAATAATTTTACAACGCTACCCTGTTTTGCTGTCCTCCTTTTCTTTTTCTACCTTTATAATAAAAGAGATTCACCTTACTAGGGTGAACAGGTTCTGTCAGCCAATTACAGGAGCAATTAAAGAAGCATTCAATGACAAAGGAATGACCTGTAGTCTCAAGGATGGGTGTAAGTGTTACACCTTTTTAACTGTGCTTCTACTGATAATTAACATTTTTTACCTTAGGCGGCTGTCTGAGCAGGTTATGTATATAGCAATATCATGGGATTATATTATTTTTGACAACTATTTTTGTTTCTGTCCCTCTGTCTTCCTTCGTGTCTCTAAACACACACACACACACACACACACACACACACACACACACACATATAACATTGAGTCTAATTCTGTTTCCTCCTATGAAGCATATAAAACTGATACAATCATAATGGATTTGACAAACTACTTGGAAACCTTTCACAGGATTCAGCACACTGCGGGAATGCAAAATAAAGCTCTTTTGCAAGCTGTCTTGTCTCTGGAACTACAAGGGAAGGTGGTAATACAGGTCCAGCACTTACAGTACAGACAGTACAGCCAAAATGAAGAATCAGATGGAAAGCAGCTTTGCTACCTATTTGTGAAAAAGGAAAACACCAGTTTTTTTTCTTCTTGCTTACCTATTTATTTATTATGTACATGCTACTGTGTCTATGAAAAATAACAAAGCCTCTATTGGCAAGAAGATGGTAATAAAAGAGGAAAATTCTCCCCACTCTTTCCTACAAGCCAGCCTCACAAATTTTTCATGATAAATAATGGCCAAAATATATACATATATACATACATATCCCATAAACATATGGATTGGGGAGGAGGGGAGAGATGGAGAGAGAGCTCTACATCACTGAACAAAACTACATTAAAAATGTAGGAGTAAGAAAAAATAATCAATTTTTGTCGTGACTGATTTGCAGAAGTTCCCATTTGAGAACATGAATAGCAGTGAACAGTTCAGGATATCTGTACATACCATGCATCAGAGTGGGAATGCATAAGTGTAAAGACTATTATACTTGCACATCATGAGGTCTGCTTCTTTGTTTCTGGAAAGACTGCAGAGTTGGCAGCAAAGACTGTCCTGTTCCTCTGTGTATGAGCCAATACACTGAATACCCATGTTTCTCCACAGTATTAAGCTGTTCCAACAGTGGCAGGAAGGACAAAGTGTTTGTGAGAGATCTGCTGTCTAATCCTACAGGGTTTAGAAGGCCACTTTTTGCCATGATAAAGACTGATTTAATGAAGCTGTTATCATTCTAAAGCTAGATTTTACTAGACACTCTTTTTTATTAACTAATGAACTTACAATGTGAAACTCTTGCAGTAGAAGGCAGAGAGCATTTTTTGTCCCTAGCCTTTGATGTTGACTCTCAGCTGTATAATATTCCACTACAATGATATTTCTGGGGAAAAAGTGTGGAAAATAAGGTGGCTTATGGTGTTTTTATCAAGAGAAAGAAGAACAATAGAAAAAGATTGAGGGAGGGAGAGGTGTATTGTTTGTTTGTTATACTCACTAAATTTTATACTGAAGAATGATAGGTAAATTTGATTTAGTAAATGGATTTTTAGATTGTAATGATGAACATCAATATGTCAGCCACTATCACATTTCCTCTAAGTTTACAGTCCATAATCCTGCCCAGTTCTCCTAAATAGGGATAAAAGAAATCAGATACCTCAGAACAGGAGGCAAAGCAACAAGAAAGGCAACAGAATCAATAAACTAGTGAAAAAGAAATACAGTGGGGAAAAACAGGTATTTTCCCTGTACCAGTGTCTATCTTTTAGCTATGATAGATAACTATGTTTCCTGGGTTTGTTTTTTCTTTAGCAGAGAAAGTTTAACTTACTGTTTAAACACAGGACAAAAGTTCTTTTGGCAAAAGCTCTTTATTTGAACTCTCTCAACTAATTGAGAAGTACTGAGAGTGCCCAGTCATGAGAAAGGAAAGTATCTGTGGGCTCCTGCTCTAAAAAAAAAAAAAAAAGTTTTATATCCATTAATTCATCAGGAAGAATCATTGAATTTGATTAAGGTTTTGGTTTCGTTTGGCTTTTTGTTTCTTTTTGAGGACATGATTGATTCCTCATGTCTCTCTTATTAATATTATGCCACCTTGCAGAAGAATAAGAGCAGCCTGCCTATATAATTTTTAGATTTAGATGCTCACACAGAGGGAGAAACATATTACTCCTAAACTAATTCCCATATTTTGCATCAGACAATCAGTGCAAACATCTTTGGCACAGGTATGATAATATTGTTAATAATATCAGACATGTCTTTTTGCAAAATTGGAGAGTTATAGTCTAATAATAAATGTAATACATTCATTGAATATATTCAAAATAATTTGATTTTATAGAAATCACACCATAGGCAAAGAACAGCAGACAGAAAGGCTGTGTCTCATCTCTCCCTATAAAAGGGTTGTAGATTGATTAAATCCAGTTAAAACATTGATAAAAACTGCCATCCTAAAGTATCTGTAAGAATGGATGTCAGGTTTAAGAATCTTCTCTGTTTTAACATCTTGGTTGTTTTATTAAATGCCACTCCAGCAATTTGGGATGAGAGCAGTCATGGTGTCAGTTTCACTGAGGTTTTAGATCCAAGTCGGTGGATGAGTACTGGTACAAGGACCCTGCTGAGTTCTGTACAGCATTGGCTGGCCCTCCAAACCAGGTAAGTTTAGGTGCCAACAGAAGAGGAAATACAGCTGCTAAGATTTAAATGGTTTTCTCAGGTTGCCCTCCAGGACCTGGAAGAAATTTAGATTCCTAATTCTTCATTTAAGAAGGCATATTTGTAATTCTGATTCTTTTGATCTGCCTATATCAGAGTTTTATATATGAGAAGAATGATTTTTTAAAGCAAAAGCGTTATTCCCATTAGCCACCCCTCCATTTAATGCAGAGCATTTTCAGAGCACACAAGATGAATTCCCTTCAGATGAAACTCAGCTGCACTTCCATGGAGGGTACCCAGTGAGCCAACAATTGTTAATAGATGTTAGATAAGATTTGACTAGAGCTAGTCTAAAACAAAACCTTTTGAGATACATTTAGTAAATGTGTCATGTCCTCAGTTTCAGTCAGTTTTGTACTTGAAACTTGCTTCAACTAGGTACTAAGGTGGAAATAACCTTTCTAAACCCCAGATCAAATTCTTTTGTTTTCTACAACTGTTCCAGTGTCAACATAATAAATACATTGTGGTAAAGTGAACATACATCTCATGAAGGTCTAGGAAAGCTCTTATCTCTTATTCTGGCCCTCCTGCACCACCACAAATGAGTGCTTGTCACCATTAGCTGTCTTGGTTTAGAGTGATCCAACATGTTTTGGGGTTTTTCTTACTTTAATACTTGCTTTCTTTAAGCATCTGAAAGATAAATCTATTTTTTTTCAATAAATTAAACAACAGCAATACATAGCTACTTTATATTTTTCCATAGGCTTTGCCAAATAACATAAGTTCCTAAATTTGGCAAAAATTTTATCTGCTTGCTTCGGTTAGAAAAGAACAGAATGAAATATTGGGAGTTTTGTCTTACATAAGCATACATTCATTTAGAATTTGTAACTCTTGCACAGACTGAGGTATTTCTTATTCCTTTATCACTGAAATTGGTCATCTGTAGTGTCCTAGGTTACAGTGTAAGATGTAACCAAAAGTGTGCATTCTATGATCATCTTCCCAAGCTGTTAAAGCAGATGGGGCAGTGTTTGTTATCTCCTACCTGAGGGTAAAAGAGAACTCATCCCTGATAACTCCTTCTGGGGTCTATCTCTGTTTAATGGACAATCAAGGACCCACTGAAGGACTCACTGAATTCCATCAGCTCACTGTGAGATGCTCTGCCCAAGGGGAACAAGCCAAGCATTCCCACCTGGATAAAATCCAGGGTTTGGAACAGCACAAGGAGCCCTTCCTTACTGGATTCCCAGAGGACAAGAGCTACCACTGGACTGTCAGGTGAGGACCAGACCCTTCTACAGGATCACTGTTTCAACAGAACTGCTTCATCTGGACTGCTACCACCACCTTGACACTAAGTCAGGGTGTATCCTGACTCTGTCAATGTTCTTGTACTATTGCATTTATTTAATTTTCCTATTAAATTGTAATTCTGACTTGTGATCTCCCACTGGCTTGTTTTCAAACTAGTACATCTAGGATTGCCTAGACATGATCTAGCTGGACTTGCTTTGGGCAGTGGTTTGCACTAAATGACCTCCAGAGTTCCTTCCCAACTTAAAGTACGCCACAATGCAATGATTTTGTGGCGTAGTAACATTTATCTCAGTTGTACCTGACACATAGAGGAGCAACTCCATTTATTGCATACCATATTTTTCTTGTTTGTTTTCTTCTAATGCAATTGAAATAATGAACATCTCATCATTAAACCTGAGCTGAACTTATGATCACTTGCATTATATGAAACAAAGAGCACCTTCTGAGGGAAGAGTCTGTAAAGAAGCTGAAGTATAATGATGTGACTTGTTGAAACATTTTAGACAGAGATTTTTACATTTGTTAATGTAGAAAGAACAGTATAAAACAACATATAAGCCCAGGTATCTTTTTTTTCAGTGAAGTCATAATAATTCTATACTGGAAATTTCCTCTTTAGCCCAAATTTAAAATGTACTGAAATTGTTCATAAGTCAGAAATAAAATAAATGTAGCCTTTCTAAGGCTTACTCATGAGATAATGAAGATGTGTTCAACTGATCCATGCTGACTGCACTAACTTTTTTGACCAGTTTCAAACTACCTCTAACTGCAAAAATAGACTATCATGCCCTCAACAGTCAACTGCATATTTTTTTTAAAAAAATCTGATTTCATTCATATAGAAAAAATTAATAAAGCACATCCTCAATAAAAGTATTAAATAATTACATATGCATTTTGTTAATTAACACTGTTGGAGTTCTACAACAAATTTCCTGCTCACCTTGCTGAAAAATACAGCTTCCAGAAAAAAATTCAAATGAGGATAATAATACAATTAGAAGAGTTAAAGTGGGAAGGTAAATACATGCTTGCTTTCTGACAGGTTCCTGGTGACATGGGTAGCATCAGTCCTTGTTGGTTCTGACACAGGGTGCACAGCTGGATTTTGATGACTACAGCAGGGCACTGCAAGAACCAAAGAACAATGGACTGATATGATACATCAGTTTGTCTGTTCTGAAAGAGTGGAACAAATTTAATTGAATAAAGCAAGATTTGTAAGTACCCAGCTACCCTCTGATTTCAGTGACTACCTTAGAAGACCAGACATGAGTAGTAACTTGCCTCTTTAGTAAGATATTCCTATAAAAAATATTTCTGTGCTTGAAATCCACAAACCCTTGCACGTGTATACCAATTCATGACTGCTATGCCCCAAACAAAGCATAAAAGAATCTGAAAATTTTGGTTAGTAATGTTATTTTTAGGTCTACCACATAACTGTTTAACTATTTAAAAACCTTTTCTACAAGCTACCATATTCCCATGAAAACAATTGGTGTCCAACAATAGTAAGGTTTTTGTTTATTACTCAGCAGGAGATTAACTGGAAAAGGTCAGTCAATCTGTAAGAGTAGTGAGGCTATTTTATTTTTTTGACTACTCCTTTAAGAGGGAAGTGAGCCCTGTTGGAAGAGCGGTGAGTTAGGAGCTAGGCTAACCAACCAACTAGATGTAGTTGGTGATATCAAAAGCTGTATGTTAGATGTTCTTCCACATGTACTTTATGTTTTACCTAGTTTGTTTTTTCCCTTTAATCTCCAGTAAAAGTTATCTCACCGGAAAGATATTTGCTGTTAATCTAGGAGAAATCAGAACTGAACTAATTTAGAGAAATGATATCATTCTCTGAAGCTTGACAGTGTGACAGGACAGGTGGAAACCCACTCTGTTTGCACAACAAGAATCTAAAATAGGAGACTCTTCATTTTCTTTGAGTATGTTTCCTTTAGGGGGGCTTCAGAAAAACAAGATATACTTTTTTTTGTTTGTCGTTTTATTTTTTTTTAAAAAAAGGTTGCTGAGACTAGGATTTGCTTGCTGGTTTTATCAAGGAAGCTGCATCAAAATGTAACTTCAGTGATCAGTAAACTTTTGATATATTCTATCCTAGCCTTATCTCTAGTATGGAAAAAAGTATTCTGTTAATGTTCTAAAATAAAATGGCCATAAGGTACAAGAAAAATAGCCAACCTATACATGTTTATACACTCTGTTTCAGCCCTTAATAAATATAGTTCAGAGCTCCCAGGAACAGAAACTGTGAAAAAAATTCTCTGTGACTGCATACATTCACTTTAGGGATTTCTAATTTGCTAAATATTTGCCTACAATTTTCTGTCCAATTTCATTATGTATAGTTGGGCTTTTAATTTGCATTCTCTCCTCATCATAGTTTACTCACGTGGAATAATGCTTTTAATTATTTTCCTTTGTATAACTCTCTGAAATATAGTACTTGGAACGGGGAAGATTTCGGTTGTTCAAGTAGTTATTGTAAAAGCTAGTAAAAGCTGGAAAAAAGTCACATCTCTTTTACCGTAGCTGACACACTTCATTGATCTAGCAGGAAATCTGTCTGTTACTGAGACAGATGGGGGAGCTCTGGGACTCGCTTTAACATGGTTGAAGCTCCTGCGGATGCTGATATCGTACCCTGACAGTAGCTGAAGTCTGAACAGCAGAGTTTACATGCCTGAAATAAATTGTTTTGATTAGAACCTTTAGGAAAGAAATTCATAAGGTACAGTTTTATTGACTACTTGCCAAACAACACAGACCTGTGCTCTGTAAGCTTGTTTTGTTCTTGTAAGTCAAGCACCAACTGGGCTCTTATTTTCTAAGGTTATGGACTTACAGCATAATACATTATCATTTACTCTGAATTATTACAGAGAGGAGAATCAGATGCAGAATGCACATTCATTTCTAACTGTAGCTGACCTTAGGCAAAATATTTTTTTAAAGTTGACTATGTGGGTTATTTTTATCTTTGATGGGCGTATGAGAAATTTGTTATTGATAAAAATTTTACCAGAACAAAACTGCACATATAGAGCAAATTTGTTGCAGTGATGAAGAAAAGAATAAAATTATCACTTCTAATTATTATCAAAAGTGTGCTAATTTTTCATGGAATCTGGGTGGGGTGGGATTTAGGTGCCATTTCAAGTTTTGTTTTACTGACAGTGGGAGACCACTCTTTTTGTGAAATATTGCTATTGTAATCACCTAAAAAGAACTGAAACAAATGTTGTTCAAGGCACAGATAAGATTTTCTACCCCTAAGCAAAATCTATATAATATTATTGTCACTAAGGCTATTATTTGTTGCACTGTTATTTTGGAAATTAGTATGTATAGGTACAATTATGTTCATTTATCATTGTCTGTTCTGGTCTAATGCATTTAAATGAATAGTCTGGTTGCTAAAAAAGAGCACATGAAAATTTGCATTATTTTGTACCACTCCAGTGATAGAGTTCTGGCTGCTCATTGTCATGTTTATTTTTTTAAATCAACATCTTCTTCTGAAGATTACTTTTATTTCAGATTTCTTATTTTTTTAAAGCATAGTAACTATAATAACAGTAAAAAACAAAATAAAAAATAACAAAAATACTCCACAAGAAACCAGAGAGGTCATTAGCTGTATCCATAAGCAACAAGGTAGAGTTACGAATTTTCAAATATACTGCAGCATCAAGATGTTGCCTCCTGCCCAGCTCCTCCAGCATATTGATCCATATTTTTATTGACAGTAGCGGTTAGATAGCTTTTAAACCTTCCAACAATGAACATTACAAGAGTTGTTTTATGTTTTGTTTCCCACTTAGCTGAGACAATTTATTTTCATAGCCGAAGCTGAGAATAACAAATAATACATTTCAGAATATCCCTTTACTCAGCTACGAAGTAAGCTGCTTGATGCCACACATTACTGATACATGACACTACAAAAGTAACAAATCAACGCTGTGGTTCAGAGTGGGCTCAATCTAGCTGTGATGAGGGCCTGAAAGCCCTCTGCAGAGCTGCATCATGGCACCTGAACACTCCATTCCTCAGGCAGCCGTGTGAGTGGGAAAGCTTCCTGTCCTTCAGAACCAGTAGAACTACATCTCCATATTAGCAATGGTATCTGGACAAAATGTTCAAAAAAAGTTAATTATATGGCTGGAGCTTCATTGCCCATTCATTCCATAGGATTCTGTTTCAACAAAATATGTTTTGTAAATTATCATTTCTTAAAAATAAGGCAGCCCCAGGCAGTCCCATTATTAAGCCAGCTTGTGTATTAAGCAATCATATTGCTAGGAAAAGAAAGGCAGCCTATTCAGGCTTCTGATCTGAATCATCTCTGAAATAGACTTTCTCTGTTGACTGTGTGCAAGAACCTCAGTGAATAATCTATATTTAGTTTGATTGAATATTTCACCACAAACCCTCAACCATAGCAACTCATATTCTTGTTTTTACCTAGTTTGATGAACTCTTAACAGATTTTTCAGAAGTGAAATCTTGCTGTTACGATACTACAGTGAGATTGCTGTCTCAAAGGCAAAAAAAAATAAAATAGTAAAGCTCCAAATTTTACAGTTTATTAGGAGTAGAATAGAAAACAAAATAGAAAATATCTTTTACGTTTCTGTGTAAACATGATTATTGTTCAAAGCCTAAAAAAAGATAATAAAAAAATTTGAAAAGACTGATAGAAGGTTGATAGAAGTAGTAACATGGGACAACTCTCACGTGGGGTGGGGGGCAACCCACACCACCAAAGACCCATACTCTTAATGTTAGAAAAGCAGGGAGCAGAAGGACAGATTTCTGTTACTTTCTGAGTGCCAAGGAACAAGTAAATGGCACTAGCCCCTCACAGTCTCCTCTGGAACAAGAGAACATCAAATGGTTACCTAACAGAGCGATGGGCTAAATGAATCCTTGATCCGGGCTACTGCAGTCATTATGTTATGGTTTTGATCTACTGACAAATCAATCTATATAAAAAATGAGCCTGAGTATTTTTTTCCCTTATGTTCTATGTGGGATGGTGTTTTAAGATCCAGTGCAATTGCCCTTTTTCCAGAAAGATATAATAATATAAAAGAGACACAGAAGGTTTCCTCAGAAAGGCTATTTTAATTTCTCATTCATACAAAAGCAAACCAAACTGAAACATGAAAATATGAATTGTTCATTTTACTTGGCAAATGCAATACTCACTGTCTTGTGTGAATTGGACACATTGCTGAGAACATAGTGCAATTTATTAAAGGAGCTATTGTTATGTTTAAAGGCGTGGATAACCAGGGAGCATGTTGTCTGGAAGGCCAGACTGAGTTAGCTCTCTTCATTCCCTGTGGAAGCTGAAAGCACAAGAGTTAGTTGGCTCCTTCCAGTTGTCTTGGGTCTTAGTTTACCATTCCCAATCTCTTTGTTAATTTAAAGCCAGAAATCTTGGAAAGTGATTTTCTTACTAAAGGCACGTGTCCAAAAATACTGGTTAGTCTATATTCTGGAGACAAAGTATTGTTTCAAAGGATTCTATTTCTTTTCTAAATCTGGGGTTTGACATACTATAGAATATACTATGAGCATGCCTGAACTGACATCACTGGAAAACTAATTGCAATGTATTTAAGTATCTGTGAATCATTTTTGCAGTTCTATACAATAAACAGATGAAGAAAGCATAATATGGGATAGTTACATTTTACAAACTTTGATCACATTGTAGTATTTCTTTGGAATATGTCATCTTGCCAAAAGGTAAAAGGACCATATGATCATCTAGAAGGCAGCATATGCAAATAAATATGGTAGCAAGTAAAACATATGTTTAATTTTCCCACTTCATCAATGTAGAAAGCTCAAGAGTTTTTGTCCACACAAGCCAACAAATCTTAAGGCTTAAACTGTGTTTCTGCTACTCCCTTTTTCTTAGTCCCATAGTTACATATCTCACAAAAAGCTGTACAGAATTCTTTATTTTTAAATAAATTTTAGAAAAACTCCTACTGAGGGTAAAACTAGACATATACGGGCAAACTTAAAACTGAAAAGAATCACCTAAGAATGTACTAAATTTGTTCACCAAGTTTCACACATCATACGTGATCTATTCATATTGAAATGAGACAAAATAGTTCACAGTTTTGACAAAGTATAGGAAAGAGGCATCAGTCATCCCAAAGGACAACACAGTGGAGCATTTAAAAGTTGTACTTTGTAGATACAAGGAGACAGAAAATCTTCCATGCCTCTCATAATTTGTTCCAGTAGTTAATTAGACATACTCTTAAACCTGTGTGTTTTATTTCTTATCTGAATATAGTTACATGTTTGCTTCAGTATATAATTTTTAGCATGCGTTTCCCTTCCAGATTATACAGCCCTATAATGAAATATATTTTCTTCCTGTGTAACTACTTACAGAGTGCAACAAAATCAATATTAATGTGCTTTGGATATTTTTGTGGTTTTTTTATTTGGTCACATTATAGCATTTTCTACATATTTTGAGTGACTCCTGCCCTTTGTTTAAATAGATTGCAATTTTCAGTCAAAGAAAAGGAGATTATTCCAAAACTCTTGTTACCTATACCATGTATGTTGAATTTGGGCATATTCCAGTGGCTATCTTCTCAGGGATCATTTTTATCTTCTCTTTTTGAGGAATAAACATTCTGGACCTAGTTTGTGTTGTTTTTCTTCTGTTGTTTTCTTTCATAAATTAGCACTTCCATGAATGGCCAATATTTTTGGGGGGAGGGAGAAGGAGTCAACCTCTGGGTAGAATTTCTCTCCAACCTTTATTTAGATATCACTTGCATTTACTCTTCTTCCATTTCATCGTGTTATGATAAGAGCTCAAACATAGTGTCTGCATTAACAAAAAGTGTGCCACCAGAAGATGCACTTTTAGGGTGCTGTGTATAGAATATTTACACTATTTTGGGGAGTTTGCTTTGCAGTGGTCCTGGGGTTCAAATGCTTATTAGGTTTTGTGGTACATCAGGCACACCCCTAATATTTGCCTTCTGACTTAGGGTCATTAGAAGGGTTTCAGTGTGACGACCCCAAGACCTTTTATATAATATTAAGCAGCACATGCTGCTTAACACTGGAGTTCTAAGGAAAGTAGCTTTGAAAGTACACTCATGATATGAAGTAAAACACAAATGTAGACATTCATTAGAATTTTTGGATCACTCTTCAAAATAAAATGTTGCCTGAAATTATTCATATTTTGCTAGTGCTTAAACTTTTTGTCTAAATTTTTATTTTTAATATTTATATTGATAATTTAATTTTGGAAAAATTCAAAATGATACATTATTTCAAAATCAAAAGTTGAAATATTTAAATTTTCAACTTTCCATTACCATTTTTAAATTGTTAACTTCACCAGTTAAATTTAAATAGAACAAATGTTATGAATGTTTTATTTGAAAACAAAATAATTTTATCTAAAGAGAGAAGAAAAATTACACATCAAATTATTATTTAAGCAACCATCCTTAAGCATAGCTTTTCCCTCATTCACTACTACTTCAGTTATAAAGTCATAGCAGAGACCTAAATGAGGGAACAAACCCAAATTATACTGAATTCTTCGTGTTAAGTTGTAACATAATCCAAAAACTTACCTTATTTAAGATAAGAAGTCACAGAAAAAACAAATGGGTCATGAAGAACAGAGCAAGGAGAAGTCACCAGTAAGCAGATAAAGGGAATTTGTTAACACTGTCCAATTCAGTGATAAATTATTGTTATTTTTCATAGCTATTGTAATGCAACAAGTTATTTTTAAAATTATTTATTTACTGTATCCTGTGAGGGTAATAATGTTTTGGTTTATATAAAGGGTTGTTTTAATCAATGTTAATTAAAATATGATGATAGTAAAGCATCTAATATTTCTCTAGTGATCCTATTCATCTGGTCTCTGAGGGCATGGAGAGATATCAGATTTTTAATTGCTGCTTAATATGTTTTTTAAGAAGAGTAGAATAATTTTGTAAAAATTCTTTTAATGATTTTTATAGTGCAGTCTGACAAATAAGCAATTGGAATCTAATAAGTCTCCTTCTGCACAGAGTGTTTGCTACGTGGAGTAATAGCCATAGCACTGGAAGTAATTCTCAGGGCAATCCTTTGGAAAAAAAGTGTTTCTAGTGATGGTCCACATAATTACAGTCTGCACAAAGAAAATCAGGGAAAGAAATTTGATTCAGTCTACATTTTTTATGTGAAATATGGCAGAATAGAAAAATTGGGTGAAAACAAGTAAAAATAAATAAAACAAAAACTACATAAAATATAAGAGTTTTAGAACTAGATTCTTGTCTTCTTTAGCTAGAGTTGGAATTGTATGTGAACCATGAATCTACTAACATACGTTATGGACATGCAGTTTTTAAATGTAGCAGCATGTTCATATCACAGAATCAGAGAGTCACAGATTCATTTATGTTGGAAAAGACCTCCGAGATCTTTGAGTCCACCCAATATATTATAAAATTATTTGAAAGAGGAAATGAAAGTATTGATGAATCAGTTCTCTGCCAATATTGTCCTCACCACTGGATGACTCAGGTCCACTCTAATTTCAGGATGCAGTGGATGTGGCTGAAGAGAACTTCTAAAAGGAGTTGATTAAAGTTTTTCATTTATCAGTTTAATGATTAAGCTGAAGGGCTAGAGCTAAAAAACCCCAATGAATCAAATCCAAAATCTGCAGAAAACAGCAAGAGATTTTTCTTCAAAATTAGGAAACAAGAAATTAAAATGTTGGCAATATCTTGAAAAACATTTTTGTTCACCTTTGTTTCCTGTGAATGGAATGGATAAAAAGCGGTCATAATTGATCCTGATCTGATTGTAGGTTTAAGAGGGACCTCATCTACACAGGACTGGAAAGTTTTCTAAGTGGCAATCATAAATCTCACTTAGTGCCATACCCTGTGAGCCATAGTTATGGCTCAGTCTATGCTTGTGAACACAATTCGGGATAATTAATTTTATTCTAGAACAGAAATTATTATGTGTGCATATTTTTTATAAGAGGTTTTGGATTTTCTTGAGAACCACTTTTTTTTCTCAAGGTTCTCTAGACAGTTTGGCATGGTCTCCAACTGCAGTAAGAAACTAGTTCAGTATTGGAAGCAGTTAAATTTGGATAAGAATGGAAAGAAAATGCATTTCCTTTATTGGCTGGTTAGTTTAAAAACAAAATGCACCAAACAGAGGTTGCTTTTCTGGTCTAATGGGGCTCAGTTACCATTTGTGACAAATAAAAAAAAAAAAAAAAGAGTAGAATATTGAATCTAATTATATTATTTAGGAATCAATCAATTTAAACAATTTGTTTTGAACCTTACTCAATATACTACTCCCTTTTATTTTCAAAATTTCCACAATCTAAATTTTAGCTGTATCAAAAAAAAAAAAAAAAAAAAAAGAAAGAACCCCCTCAACAAACAACCCCCACAAAATCTCCACCAGAAAAAAACCTAGTAGAGTATATCTTTCAACAGTATTTCTCAACTATCATTCAATTCCATGAGTGCTAAGTTCATTTTTAGCATCAGAATAAGGACCAGCATTATCTAAACACTTCGAGTAAATCATTAATATAAATATATAGATAATACTTTTATTTAATCAGTCTTCTAGTATGTTCATTTCACAGTTAACATAATATTTCTTAATTAAATATCTCTATTATTCAACATTCTTCCTTCCAGATGGATTTTGTGAATCCAATCTATAAAGTGGATGCACACTGACCTTTTTTGGATATAGTAATACTATTAAGTTCTTAAAAGTAAGTACTTTCTGGCTTGTTCTTTAGAAATTACCTGAATCTCCTGTACTTTCAGAATTTACAGTTCCTTCCTGGAATTTTATTAGATCATAAACCTGAATTTGATGTAATGAAAAACAGGAGTACTGAAAAGTAATGTGTGAGGTTTTATCTACCTGTATTGCACTGTATTGCAGTGCCTTAAGTGAAGATTTGACCTGCTGTTTTCCCTCTGAAGAGCTGCCTTTTGATGTTGCAAATTGTATGTCTGTTCTTTCTGCAAAACAAATGAGATTGTTCCTTATTCAATCCACCAATAATAATTATTTTCCCATAGAATAATGGAAAGAATAGGACAGTCAAACAACTACTCAGGTTCAGGAAATATCCAAATTGGGGATTTAATTTTGCCTTCAGACATTTGATCACAATCCCTATTATACCATTGAAAATTAATTTATTAGTCTGAGGGCAGCATTGGCCCTATATGATTAATATGTTCTGACAAATTAAATTAGGTGTAGAATTATTCAATTTGTTTCCTTTTTTCTAGTGATCAGCTACTGAATACATCACACATCATCAGTGTTTTCCACCCAGTCTTTGTCCATAAAACTGGATTTGGTAACTTCTTAACAAGATATTTATTGTTTTCCCTGAATATATATCATATTATTGACAATGCAGAAGAGGAAATTTTTGTTCAAAGCCACAAATTATTCAAATTAGTAACAATAAGCTAAATGGATGTGAATGTGTGCTATACTGCCTCCTACAATTACTATGATAAAAGACCCATTAAGAAGTGAGGGGTGAGGCCTCAGGGAGGCATTGTCTCTTCAGGAGGTGAGGAACTTACTGTCATTCATATACTCTCTTTAGATGAAACTTTAATCTATGAGGAGTTCCTGTCACCCTTAAACTAGAGTAATAATTACGATGTGAGATTGTGCCATAGCCTGGCCTAATTATTAAGGTCATTGTAAGTTTTCCAACTGACTTCACAGCTTGCAGAATTAGAGTTTATTTAGGTTTTTTTCTAAATAGAACTGGACTGAAACTCACATGACACCAGATGAAGCTAAACTGCCTTTCTTAGGTCTCAAACAAGTCTGTGCTTTGGGGGAAACCAGTGCCTTTCTCCAGGTGTCACAAGGAGGGGCTGAGTCAGCAGACAGGAACCCATGTGAGGAAGTCAGGCATATCCAGTATTCCAGGCATGCAGCAATGGCGATTCATAAGAATAATGCTAAATGAACACAGGGAGATTGACCTAAGAGGGCTCCTGGACCAAGCTGTCTGCTGCCATAGGCATTCATCCCACACCTTGTAACTTGCAGTTACAGGGAATTTGGTGTCTTTCCCACCTTGGAAGGCTGCTCTAGAGCCTGGAGCTTGAAAGGCCAGATTAGCTTCTTCTCAGAAGTAGGGCTCAAAGTTGATGATATTTCTTTACCACTTCTTTCCTCTTGGTCATATTAATTACATCCTTCTGCAACGAGATCTCTTACAACCATACTCAATATTCAGCTTATGATCTCTTAACAACTTTACTTAGTCTTTTAGTAAACTAAATGCTATTGTATTGCCCTTTAACTACAGAAGAGTGACAGGTCATAGTCATGCTATGAACAAATCATACAGCCACTGAGTCTTTTCAACTAACTAGGTCTTGATTATAGATGTTTTGTTTTTTGTATGATCTCTCATATGCAAGCCCAAAATATGACACCATATTTTATGTTACTAGATTTTATGTGATAAATAAGAAGTCTGAGAAGGCACTAGTCCACAGTTCTTAGTCCAAACTGATGGACTGGAGTCAATAAGTGCAAAAAGTCTATCTTCTCTTCGTGTGACGTTTACTCACAAATTTTATGTCACCATCTTGTCTCTCTTGCAGATGGTAGGAAAGAAACTGTAGTCTATTCCTTTAAGATAAAAGGTGTAGAGAAGGAAGTGGGTATGAAAAATCACATGAGTTTAAAGATTACTGTTTTATAACACTCTAAGAAAGCCATTTTCCAAAATGGAAAATGTGAAAGTGCACTTTAAATGTATTAAGCTATGTTAAAATGTGGTGTTCACTTTCAACATGAATAAATATAAGCATTTTGTATGTATTTTATGATGTATGTATTTTGGGAGTAGGACAGATATTTACTCTTTCAGCAGTAGATGTCCTACATAACATCACAGGTTAAGATTTGTTAGCCAATTCACTCATTTTCAAATGAGTCAGTCACTACCTTTTTAAAAAAGAAATCATATAACAGAAAACATCCATACAACTCTCACTTCATTTCCGCTGATCTGATAGCTTTTTCTGTGGAATTACAAAATGCTAAATGGCTCATGAGGGTGAACCATAGCAAATAGAATCCTGATGTTCACTTTCTTATTATGCAACAAGACTGTGAAAACGTCCCAATAGGTGTAAGAGGAAAATAGAATGAGGTGATAAATAATTTATAACTAGAGAAAACTAATCAGAACTCCTCAATTCCCATTGTCCCCATACAGGTGCTCAATTACTTCCTCGAAGGGGCCAAGAGACCAATAACCTGACATCTGGGATATAAATGAATTTTATTATTAAGGAAGATATTAAAACTTATATTAGTACACTAAAGTAGCTAATCTAAATTCTGTACAGAGTTTCTACCAACCTTTCCTGTGCCCTTCTTGATGGAGCTGCTTGCACAGTAGTGAGTTTTGCTAGAGCAATCTGCTGATCTTATGTAAAATCAGTGATTTCACCTTTACCATAGTCAGTTCCCATGCAGTCTCTGTGAGGTTTATAATAATTTTTAAAATTATTTGTGTGCTTATCCTGGTCCTTAAAAGAAAAAAAAAAAAATCTTTATATATTATTATATATACACATTAAGAAAAACTAACATAAAAGTATTCAAGTCTTTCAAACAAGACTATATTCAGAGTTCATTATTCCAACTACAAATACCTACCCAAGAATAATCATGCAAAATTTACAATGTGAGCAGTGTGCATTGATGCAGAGCTGACTTATTTGTAGACTAAGTATGATTAAGGATGAGAAAGAAATGTTTGATTAGATACAGCAAGGCTGATCAGATTTGGTTTTTTTAAACCTTCATTAAAAAAGTAATAGTAACTGTCATCCTCATGTTTTGTTAAGCAAATTTTTTAATGCCCAACCTACCTTTGGAAACAACATGTATAAAACACATCAGTGTTCTGCAAGGTAATTTTTGTCATTTTTGTCATCAAAAAGCACATTTGCCTAACTGAATTGTGCCTGGTCTTTCTCAGTGCTCTGCAAAATTCCTTGCCCTTCTTCATTTTGCTTGAATTGCTTTGGTATTGCATGTTTGCACTCAACAAGAGGAAGGAATGCTGGATGTTTATCTTATTGGGATGTATGACAGAGTTGAAGACAGGGCTAAAGTAGCATGTTTGGAAAGAGATATTGTGTTCCTGGGTAATAAGGTTTTGAAAGCAGAGATGAGAGGTGTTTATGAATAAATCCCCCCAACAAATGGTTGACTCTTACATACCCAAGCATGGACATGCAGTTTACCCTCACATAGGTATAAAGTTTAAACTGCCTGTGTGATTCTCAAGATTTTGAAAGTAAAAGAAACTTAAGATGATAAATCAAGGCTACCAATAAGCATTCTCTTTAGACACAACTACTAAAGTCGGTAGTATTTGCTGAATATGGTCTGTATTCTGTGATCCTCTGCACTGTTTTCACTAATGTGTTGCTATTTACTATGATTCACTTCAAACATTGCAATCTCTTCCCAAAATACTGCTCTCATGTGAGTTGCACAAAAAGGATATGATAAAGAACCAAGGTGGTCTTAGTGAATTCACATTCTGAAATGCAGTGGATTGCTAAATATCTTGCAAATTCTGCTCCCACCTCAATTCTACCATTTCTTCCTAATCCTTTTTCAGCTTTATCTGTTACCTTTGTAGCTGGCAACATTTCAATGCCTTGGTTTATTTCTTCCTATCAGCTCTGTCTTACGTTTAAGCAGCCCTTGATTTGATTTCAAATATTCTACTTCATATTCAAAATATTCAATTAATGTATTATTTTAGTGCTGATAATAATGACTCAATATACTCAAAAATTATGCACAAAAAATAGAAAATATATCTTAATTTCATAAGACAAAACCTTCTTTATTTTTGAATAGACTACATAACACTTTTTTATTACCTACTGATGGCCAAACCCACTCTGCTTTAAACAGTATTGATTTCTAGTAAAACATAATTTTCGTGTAGCATACTAATGCATGTATCTCTCATGCTACATTAGACAAAGACAAAATGATACAAAAACCTCAGCACTTTCAGAGATATAAAAGTACTGTAAGTATTTGTATATACTATACCACTCTAAGTATTTGCATATACTATAAGTATAGCTATAAGGTGGCTGTATCCCATCCCAATGCATTCCCACCTGTTATTTCTCACCAACTTTGTGAGATCTACTCAACTCAACCAAATATTTTAACCATGAGACTATTAGCCTGCTAAAAATCACTAATTTCTGCCATGATTGCTAAGCATATACAATTTAAACAAAGGGAAAAAATATAGAACAATCCAGTAATTTAATGTAGAAAATATATATTTTACAAATAAATTCAAAGCTTCAATTTCTTTCTTTTTTCCAGTTATTAAATCAGCCTGTATTCCTTTTCCTGGAGAAAAGAAAAAATATAAGTGCATGTATCAGCATTGCTCCATGGCATTGATGCTAACAGTCAGCCTTTATCAAACTGTACATTCTGAAAATAAAATGCAAATTTCACTGTTAGTTTAACTCTGCTTTATAGATACAGCTGGAGGAACAAAATGGCTGTGTCTATACCTATGTATCTCTGTATTTTTTACCTTTTCATAGCTCTTAAGACTCAAACATTGTCAGACCTGAAAAGGCACGGATTTGTCTTCTGGAAATACCTACGAAGAGCAGCATAAAAAATCAGTAGATAGTAGCAGATCTCAAAGCAAATTTTGAAGAAACTAAAGGAATTCATACATTGGGTGTGAATTTAATTTTCTCTCTAGTATAACCACTAAATGTTTCAGCTTTATCTGGAATTAAATATGCTTCAAATCTTTCTGCTCTCACATACTTTGAGTCTTTCTTCAGGCAAAGAATCTTTAGCTATGTTACAACATTTACCTTGTCATACTGCAGACAAAATGCACATGAACAAATCAAAACACTGGTATTCAGTCATGCAGAATTTTTTTATATTGCTTTTTATTGTGCTATTCTCACTCTCCACTGCAGATTTTCTGTGCACAGCTCCCAAGAGAGAGGGAGCTGATTGTGAGGGCACTGATAGTCAAGTTTTGGGTTTGGGGTTTTTGCCTGTTTGTTTTTTTTTTTAACCCAGAGACTGTCTAATTTTTTTCACTAGTCTATAAGCATTCACAATTTTGAGATAATTCTGACATATTCTAAAGGCTTGGGCTTCTCAAAATATTATTTACTTTATTAAACCTTTCTGAAGTGGAAGTAAACTTCATAGTAAAAATCTCAAATTAGTAAAACTCATAACTGTGCTACTTTGAGGAGCAAATTAGCTCCAGCTGAAATCAGAATGTTCTCTTGTAAATGGAATGCATAAACTCTTGCAAATTCAGGCTGCGTGAGCACCAGTGACTTTAACAAGCTCCAGAGCAGCTGGACATTTCCTAGTATCTCTCCACAGGTTGGAATAATCACACAGTGCTCATTTTTAGAAGCTGTTTTGGTCATGAGACATTGAGTTTAAAGTACTGAGTCTTCGTAAGACCATCAGCAGCCACGAGTACACTGCATGACCCAGAAATATGTATGAGATGAATTATCCAAAGTATCAGTGAAGAAACACCATTACACATCAGCCTCAAAAGTACATTATAGGGGTAGATGTCCTACTTATATTTTGATCAAGGACTTCAACTGAATAAAATCATTATCTCTATTAATCCTTCAAGTGGTGTTAGCTTACAACAGCTCTCTCCTGCTTCCCATCAAGTGTAACAAAAGACACCACTTACCCCATGAGCTTGTGTAGAGAACTACATCAATTAAATAATAATTTAATTTTTCAGTCAAATCATAATGACACATGGCTAATCATTCTCCTGCATACTGTCAGCAACAATGATCAACACACATAAATATGCAGGTGATCTGTTTTTCAGTGAACAAAACATCATGAGCTCATGTCCTATTTTCCTCCTTGTTTCTTTAGGCTCTTCCTTTCCAAACTCTTCCCAGCTCAGGGAGCCTCTCCTCCCTTCTAATCAGTGGTCAGTTTTGACTTCTACCACAAGAAAAGGTGTAAAACCAGATAGAGAAAGAAAAGATTAAACGGCACTAACAGCCAAAACCAGACATGATTTACTTAGGAAACAATAGTAGTAAAGCAACAGTATTTTGATACGAACAATAAGTAAAGCATCCTCACCAGCACTGACTTGGTGCTCCCATCTTCCTAACACCTTGTTGGGAATTTGTATTCCCCTATTGTATACTATATAGTTCGGAATCCATTCTGTTACAGGCTTTGAAAAACAATCCTGCAAATCCATTCCTGAGTAAAGATTACCATTGTTTAAATTAGGTGTTTCTGCATTCCAGTGCAATTCACATCTTTGTTCCAAAACAGATAAAATGAACAAGGATCTCCCTTTTCTGTGAATATTATTACCTCTATGAACATAAATTGTGACCATCAATACACCAATACAATACATCATACATATATGCATGTTGTGTGATCATATGCACAAGTATGTGTACCCATCCATGCTCTTCAACTTTATGAAAAAAATCCTTCACACATAATTCCAACAAATGCAGAAAATGTACTAAATTTCCAAAGGAAGAGAACATGAGGAAAACTACCTGTTGAATTTATTTCTTGAGAGGAACTCGATAGCTTTAGATTCACTAGAGATTTTTTACGGATTTCAGTAGACTGTATGTTAAGCTTTTAGTCTGCAAGAATTTGATTTTATTATTATTGAAGAGGTGCTGCAACGATGTCCCGATTGTGTCTTTTTTTTTTTTTGGTTGATTGATTTGTTTGGACTTGAAAATTTAGTATGTGTTTACTGATTATTACAAAACTCAAGTTGTTCCCACCTCCTTAGCATATTGTTTCAATCAGGGTCCCGGATTCAGACTGAATATGTTTCCAACTTTATCAAACCCTTCATCGGTTCTCAAATCCAAAATTTTTCTTTTTCAATTTGTTTGTTTGATGATTTATGCCTTCTTTGTCTACAACTGGACAGAATTTTCCAGCTGCCACCTCTACTCCTCTTTCAGGCTTTTTTCTCCCTCCTTCCAGGGAGGGATGTTGTTGTGCTCTGCACATCATTAACAATTACTACAAGTGCTTCCTTTGGTATAGTAATTTCACGCTTTGCTCTGAGGAGGCAGGAAAATGTATACAAGTTTGATTCCATAATCACACGAAAACTTACCTGGTTTTCCTTCCCCCAGGTCATTTGGCCACTCTAGAGCTAGACTGAGGCTCCAGGGGTAGGGTGTGGAGCATTGCCTCCAGTGTGCCAGGGATTGGCAGCCTCTGCCAGGCTAGGATACAGGCCCCAGGAGGTGGGGTGTGCAGAACAGAGCATCACCTCACCAGGGCAACCTGCCCCTTTACCCTACGTACACCAAAAAGGTTTCAAGCCAGCAATCATTCCAGTCTCTCACAGGACCCTCCCAGAAGGAAATGGGAGACATGATTACCTGGGATACGGAGAAGATTGAGAGACTGAATAAATTTTTTTGCCTTGTGCTTCACCAGCATGTGTTCCAGCCATACTGCCCAAGTTGCAGGAAGCAAAGGCAGGGCCTGGGAGAAAGAAGAACTACCCACTGTAGAATAAGATCAGGTCTGAGACTATTTAAAGAACCCAAGGATGCATGAGTCCATGGGACCTGATGAGATGCATCTGTGGGTCTTGTGGGAACTGGCAGAGGAAGTGCAGGAGCCTGTCACTACCTAAAAGGTACTGACGTGGACATTGACATGAGCATGTACTGATAGAATGAGGGGGAATGCTTTTAAACTGAAAGTAGGTATAGATTAGATTTTAATAAGGAATTCTTCACTGTGAGGGTAGTGAGGCGCTGGAATATGTTTCCCAGAGAAGCTGTGCATGCCCCATCCCTGGAAGTGTTCATAGCTAGGCTGGATGGGCAACCTGATGTAGTGGAGGGTGTCTGCCTATGTCCGAGGGGTGGGAAGTAGATGGTTGGCCCCTTCCAACCCAAACCATTCTATAATTCTATAGTTCTATGACTCTAAACTACTGACAGAATATTATAAGATTTCTTTTATCAGAAATATATTATCCATTCAGTTTTCTGAAAGATACTAGGACAACGTTGTTCTCATAATGTGAACTATATTATAAGTATATAATATATAACTATATTATAGCATCATCTATTTTATTTAACTTCCTCTGTTTGGAAATATATGTTTGTAATGGTAGCTTTCCACGGCCTGATACTTGGCTTTGTCATCAGTACAACACTAAGACAAATAAGTAAACTCTTCACTGTTTTTGGAGTTGTTATTCCTACTCATCCAGGAACAGAGTAAACAATATGTAAGTATTTGCAGAATTTAAGACCTTTTTTAGAAGCAGAAGAGCTAAGACCTTTGTTTAATAGAAGCTCACATTTTGCAGAACTCTGCAAAATATGGAGAAAGAACCTCAGGGAACTTAAGTTGGGCTAATGTGCAGTGAATCACTGCTGTAACTCATTTAAACTCCAATATGTTGTGCATCGCTGAGAGAACAGAGTCCTAAATCCTCAGGAGATGTGAATATTTTGCACTGGCCTTTCTCATATTTCAGGACACAGCATTATCCTTTGGGATAGGTCAAAACTGCCAAATACTCTGAGGCTTTATGCATTCATGTAGTATCTCAGCACCTTCTGCATAAAATCAATTGCATCAATAATTGCATGAAGTGGGTAAAAATACTGCTTATTTTTTTAAAGTCACTGTTTAGCAGTATGAAACTATGGGAGAGGAATATAAATGGATCACTTAATATGAAAAATTTAGGCATTTTCATGGGTTTTGACTAATTTATTCTGATACTATGAAAGTAGTATGTCTTTTATTGGAACTATACTTAACAAATCCAGTATCTTCTTTCTTTCCTAAACCTAGGAAATTCACTGAGTCATAACAAGAGCAAAAGAACTGCAGGCTATTTGTGTGTCTTCATGCTTGTGTCCATGTCATCAGCTGACAGGAGATTTAAGTACTTGAGTCTGCTGTCTTTTTTCTGTATCAGGAGCCAGGGATAATACTTGAATTCACACCACAGTCTGGCCTCCAGCATGATGTATTTTTTCATCCAAATACTTCTGTTGAAGCAACAGAAGAAAAGAGACATAAATTTCCTTTATCATCCTGAGATGGGAGTTTGTACTTACGACAACAGAATGGTTTCTGAAGTGAGTGGAAAGTGAGAATGCCTGAAAGTTAGTAAGTACCTGGGAATGCATTTATAGATGTTATTCACAAATTTCCACTGAAACTGTATTAAATAAATAATGCCACATAGTCAATTCAACGTGAAGTATAGAATCAAAATGTAAGAGGTTTTGTGATCAACAATTTTTCCCACCTTATTTTCAGAAATATGTTTGTTGGATTGCAATAAATGGCCCTTATGCTTTTTTCCAAATTTTTTCTCAGAAATATGGTTCTTGAAACACAATGGACCTGATGTTTGTTGGTACTAAGTGGTTATTTTTCAAGATTTTATCCATCACTCCCTGAGCTTGAATTAATACAGAGAACTTTAATTTATGGTTAGATGTATTCAGTATTTTTCTAGTTGAAAAGAATATTATTTAACACAACAATGTATTTTTGATGACTTTACAAATTTCTGTAAAGTATTTGGCCTCAAAATCTCTGCTAGTCACAGTTCTTCATATAGGAATAGAACAAATAGTAGAACTTCCAGTTCAGTAACAGAGATGGGAATGAAAGAAGGAAAGGGAAGTTTCTCATCTTATTTAATTTTAGCTTCTAATCATTTGCATATAGAGTTATCAACAACTTTAATGAGAACAGAGTATTTAGATTCCTGCTACAAGTTGGAAAATTTTGAACTGAAGTTCCCCTTTAATCATATTACCCCTGTTTGATACTTTGTCAAATGAGCTCAAGGTTCTTTAAATATCAGAATGCTGAGATATCAAGTACAGATATAAAGGAAACACATATGGCATGAAGTAGGAACTGGGCATATGGAAACCTTAATTATGCCCCAAGGGAAAAATCAACAGCTGGAGAAACAGAAATAGGATCAGTTCCATTCCTTAGGAAATTTGGGTTCAGATCCAATTGGATAAAGACTGTATCTGGCCTTCCTATGTTCTTTAAGACACTCCTCAAAAATGCATCAGGAGACAAAAATTGGTTACCTCATCTTTATATGAAACAAGTATGAATTATTTTTTCATAAATTCCAGCAAAACAATTTTACAGATTCAATCAGAATGTCTGGGTAGTTAAGTGATGTCTAAAACATCCAATTTTAATGCTGGTGGGTGGCAGTAAGAAAGGGCCATACTGAGCAACAATAAAGCCACAAATTCAGTCACTGTAAAAGAAAATGAAAGGTAACTCCAATGTATTGGTTCTAGTGACTACTCAGAATTTCAGAAACGTACATAATTATGCCATCTATACCTTTTCACAAATCCTTTTTAAACATTTGTTAATTTTGTAAGAAACACATTGTTTTGGTAGTAAACTAAAAATATTTGGAACATTTTAAAGACTTTTTGCCCTATTAAACTGCAGTGAAATTGGCATTTGCCATAAGCAGAAGTGCTTAAGTGTCAAGATCAAGTACCTTATTGATATTTTTAATATGTCTCCTCTTATGATTTGTTGTTTCTTCCAGTTGCTTCTCACATGTTTATAAAAAATATACTTTATTTCTCCTAGCTATGTGATTGAGAGACTGTAAATATTGTACATATATGCATGACCAACTCAATTTCATATATTTAAAATACACATTAAAAGCTTTAGGGAGTCAGTTGTCCTTTCACTATTTCTAAATTTTAATATAGTTGAATTTTGATGTTAAAGAGATGGACAGAGAAGATCTCTCTGGAGCTCAACCAAGGCAGATACAGGATCCTGCACCTGGGGAAGAAAAACTTCCATGTAACAGCACAGGCTGTGTGCTGACCTGATGGGAAGCATCTATGCAGAGAAGGACCTGGGGCTCCTGGTGGACACCAAGTGTCCATGAGCCAGCAGTGCCCTTGTGGCCAAGAGGGCCAGTGGCACCCTGAGGTCCATTAGGGAGAACATTGCCAGCAGACTGAGGGAGCTGATCCTGCCACTCTACCCAGCCCTGGTGAGGTGCATCTGGACTGCTCAGTACAAGAGGGACATGGAGCTCCTGGAGCAGGTCCAGAGGAGGGTGACAAAGGTGATGGAAGGGACTGAAGCATCTCTGTTACAAGGACAGGCTGAGGGAGCTGGGCCTGTTCAGTGTTGAGAAGAGATGGCTGAGAGGGGACCTCATCGATGTCTATAAGAAGGGAGGGTGTCAGGAGGATGGAGCCAGGCTCTGCTCAGTGGTACCAAATAATAGCACAAGAGACAATGGGCAGAAACTGGTGCCCAGGAAGTTTCATCTGAATATGAGAAATAAATTCTTTATTGTCCAGGTGTCCATGCACTGGAACAAACTGCCCAGGGAGATTTTGGAGTGTCCCTCACCAGAGATATTCAAGAACGGTCTGGACAAAATCTTGTGCCCTGTGCTCTACAATGACCCTTCTTGAGCAGGGAGGTTGGACCAGATTATCCACTGTGATCCCTTCCAACTTGTACCATTCTGTGATTTTGTGATTCTGTGTCACAAGGTGCTATACTTAAATAATTTAATAAAAATTCTCAGCATCCAGTTTCTGCAGTATTCCTTGAGGGGTGCTACGAAACTCATGCGTACATAACCCCCAAACCTCTGATTTTCAGTTGTTTAATTTGATTATTAATTCCAATTACCAACAAAATATGCTGAAGAATTAGTGGAAGAATTAGTGAAGAATTTAGTGCAGATAGCTCAGTGCGGTGCTACAGCAACCATTGCAAGCTGAACTCTGAGTGATGTGAGCCAGAGGCAAGAGGCTGTGAACTGGCACTGATCTTTGCATAGCACATAGCATGAGAATCTTGTGGCACCAGCCAGGTGACCAAACACTCAGAGAAGCAGTAGCCAACAGACTCTCACTTGCTTAGACTGTGAGGGTATAAAAGCTCAAAGTTTCCTTTTTTGGGGTCCCTCCTCAGAAACACCAGCTCAAGATGTTGTTCAGTTGCTGGACCATGATAAAGGAATCAAAGGCTTGAGACTGCTGTGGGAAACCTGGTGTTGAGCTGGTAGCAAAACCCAGTCTGACTGCATGAATATGGTGGGTGTAGGCAGTCAAGTGGGACCCCTCAGGTGCAGTCCAGAACTTCAGTCCCAGAAGTTAAAGTCTCTGGTGGAGGGATTGTGATTGCCAGAGTGGCCCCTGAATGGTCAGACAGGAAATTTTCCCTAATATTCAAAAGACATAACAAGAAGTATCTTAATTAAGTATTTCTCAATTCTTCAGTTATCCTTCTTAGAAAAATTTGACTTCCTGAAACCATTTTAAGGAAAAATAAGTATTCCTTTATTTGTTTAACTTATAAAACACTCTTTTCTTCTTTCTTTGTAGGACTTGGATTCTTGTACCTTATTCTTACTTTTGAAAATATTGTCCTCCAGTATATGCATATGATTTTTTTGTCATTTCATTTTACTGGAACACTCCTAGTAATTTTCTATTTGAGTAAAAGCTTTCTGCAGTGACCATCTGAGTTTACTGCCTTTGTGCTTTAAGATTTTCTTGTTTTAATTTGTTTTGCTTTCAAGGAGGTGTTTTTTTGTCAAGAGATAAAAAAAAATGGTGGAAACAACTGACAGAATTATTTCAGTATAAAAATCATAACTTTGAAATAACAGGACAAAATTAATGATGTTATAGACAAGTCAAAATTCATAAGGAATTAAAATTGTATATTAAAATAAGTTATGAATGTGAAATATAGCAGGTTGTAATTTGTATATATGTTCAAATATGTTGTGTTTAAAGTATACCTTGACATGTTTCCTGGCACCTTGCTCAAAGAAGGTGTAAATTAGCATAAGAAGTGAAGGCAAACGCGAGAGGAGAAGTGACCTAAGCCAGATATCCATTTGGCTCATCAACCTACTACGAATTCATTCTACCCAGCTAGAGAATCCTTTCCATCTGAAAGGAGTAAGAGAGAGGATCTGTTACTCCCTGGACACTGCTGATGAGTGGACCTCTTGCTTAAGACTCTTCATTTTAATCGTATAAGGATTTCTCGGAAAAATCATCATCTGAACAGGTCCTTTACCAGAAACGCTAAGATGGGTTACTGGAAAACATCAACCGGAATACAAAGAGAATCCCTGAACACATCAACATCTAAATGTACTCCTGATCACTGGACCAGAGGACCATCAAAAATGAAAAGGACAAAGGATTCTCTAGCCAGGAGCAAGAAAAACAGTATAAAAACTGGACTCAGAAACCTCGAAGGTGTGCACTGCCTACCCGGACTGCTGGTGTTCAGGGCTGTGTATGTGTCACCCAGAGTCAAGAACCTAGGCTTGGCCCTGCTTTTCTTTATAGTGGCTTATCAAGATTGTCAATTTGATCAAAAATAAATTCTGTTTGTTTTTATATTAATAATTTGGCTCACGCAAGTTATTAATTCGATTTAATTGGCAATTTCATTTATAACAATGATATTGTATATTCAATGCAATTTAAAAAATCATTTCCAAGGAGCCAAATAGCCAGTTTTTGCCTGTTCCTATGTTTTTTATATAATTAAAAAAATATAAATATTGAAAAATCAAGTGTTTTCTATTTGATCCTTCTTCTTGCAGAGATATACCACAAGAAAAATTCTTTCCCATACATGTAGAAAACATGTTTACATAGTGTGTTATATCCATTACATTTCTTTTCACTCTTACTTTTTTTATTTCAGTGTGAGGACCTTGGTAAGAATCTGTCTCATATTGATTCCTAGAAAGCTAATGTGGGCTCTAGAATGTAAATCAAGTAAAACTGATGTGCTGTGGAAGGCCTGAGGCCTGACCAAATTAACAGCACAGCTGGATCTTTTACAAGTTCTGAGAAAACTGGATGACACATTGCATATGAACCAGATCGTGATTCCCCCCGGTAGGGCATGAGCAACCTCTGCAGCTCTTCACTGGATGGCATCCAAGCTCAGCAGTGTACTGAGGAGAGCCCAGTGGCACAGACAGAGGCAAGCCTTTCTGGGTTGGAAAGCAAGGCAGAGTACGGCCAAGAAGTTGAAAAACAAATTCAAATGATTGCTAAAGGATAGTATCACAGGGAAATGACAGCATTCCGCTGTCAGCTTTCTCCGCTGAGAGCACACCAACATATTTTCTGCTTCTCTAATTTTTTCTTTTGCTTTGTTAGAACACAGTTAAACAGTATTTGGAATGTTCAGAATAAGTCACTGCTGAAGCATTTGAAGAAGGGAATTGCAGTTTGGTTTGAGCCTTTAGCTTGAAATATGCAGCCTCTGTAAATCAGGTGATCAGTTCAGTCTTCTAGAGTACAAAAAATTGCTGTGATGTTTAGAAATTCCTTCATACAGGATAGAGGCTCAAGAAGTCTCTATAGACTAGGTACTCTACTGGTGTTTTTACTCCTGACAATATGATTGTTTATAAGTATTTACTCTCTGAATTTCTGAACCCTACCTGTGATCTTTACTCATTGAAAATATAAAATTATTTCAAAAAGCACTGTTAATCCCTTTTATTTCAAGTTTTAGTTTTGGCTGGGGTTTGTTTTTCTGTTTTATATTTTATTAGAAATCTTAGATCAAGTCTAGAGATTTTCAAGGAGACATTTTTGTAATTATTTTTATTTCAATAAGAAGGTCAACTGTGTATGTACTTTTCAATATAAAAACATCTTCTTGAAGTATGTCAACATTATACTGATTCCTAAATGTTGTAGGTACGTCGTGGATAAATAACACGACAAAATAATAAAATTTAAAAATAATAACTGATTGAAGACAATATTGTCAGCAATATACTAATTATTATTTAATTATTATTTAGTATGAACTCAGCACACTATTATCCAAAAAAGTAAGTACACAAAAAATACTCATAATACTCATATTAATTAGTCAAATACTTTCAACATCTCTCAGTACAAGTTAGAATGGGGAGAAATAAATGAGGGGGGAGAGGGGAGTGGTTCCTGTTACATGTTTTTACTTTTGCTTTCTTTTCCAGAAACAAAAGAAATATTCTATACTGCTACTTGTTTTGATTCTTTTATTGAATTTTTGATGATACTTACAGCCTTGCAAGTTTCCTTGACATTAAGGAAGAAGCCAGTGGGCTGGAAACTGACTATTTGATAAACATGATGCTCTTGGAATAAAGCTAATTTAACAGAAAACTAGCAATCTCATCTCTGTCATTATCAGTCTAATATTAATGGACATTGCGATGTTTCTGAGGCAAGTATTGACTTCATCTAAAATCCAAAGAACCTAGAGGTAATAATCAGTGTTTAAAACTTACAGCACAGAATATACTTAAAAGAGAATAATAAATAATCCAAAAAAGAGAGCAATACAAGCAAAGCCTTCAGGTTTCAAAATCTTTGAAAGTTTTTAAGTACCCCTGGAAACTTGATAGACCCTTTTATACACTCTCAGTCTCCCACTGTTTTTCTCTCAAAGCCTCTTGTTTGATATTCTTTTCTACCTTCTTTCCTTAGGGCCATATAGTTCAACTTTGCCTACATTTTGCCTACAAATCTGACTCGTGAAATAAAATGAGGACTAATTACACTATAGCCATATGATCTGACTTTATTACAGAGGTTATTACTGAGACAAAAAAACTTGATCAGAATGAGCCTTGGGGTGAAGTAACTATTATATTATACAGAATAAAATCTGTAGCATCATTTACCAGCTCTCTGAGAAAGATTTTTCTTTTCTCTGTCTTAGCTACATTTGGGTATGTACAATAATGTATAGGATTTTCTGTTGGATTTACATCTGTTAAGAGCTAAGTTTATTATAGCTTAACATTGTCAACTTAAATTAAGGCTTCAAAAAAGAGATCTAAGAGAAAGAAAGGGACTTTCAGTATGCCAAAATACAACTCAGTCCTGGAAGGGCTATAGAGGGTAGGGGATGTTATATTTCATTGGCAAAAAATGTAAGCAAGCCTGTTAAATTGTGGATTGGAACTATATGCATTGTAAAATGTTCCTTGGTGATTTTGATGTACAAAATCAGACAGACTTAAGATCAGATGAAATGAAATGATATATAAGTTTCTCTAAGGTCCATTATATTGCTAATTTAAATTAGAAGATACATATATCACCTGTATTTTTTCACTTAATTCTTACTTGTAGTATGACCTTTTATCCCAATTACTAGTTACTTATTGAGGGGCAATTTCAATAGGTTTAATAAAGGCATAAAAATTTACACTCATATTTAAATTCTAATGACCTAAGATTCCTAAATATATTGATTCACTTGCTCAAAAATAATGATGCATAGGTAAAGCACCATTTGAAACTCTTTACAGTATTACAATATGTAAGACAGTGCCACAGGGATACCAGGTACTAAACAAGACTTTTAGGGGATACACTGCTCTCAGCAGCCAGAGGAGTGGTAATATGCCATCATTGCTGACACCCATCGCAAAAGATATGAGGAACCCATTAGTAACCCATCCTAAAGTGACTGAATTAAACCTACAATGTGTGAATTTCTTTATAATTAAAGAAATGAGAAAAGTACCTTTGAAGATCAAAAGAGGAGATTTCTCTTCTTGATTTAATTGCCATATCTTAGGTAATATTTTTTTCCTTTCGTAAATACTAAGAGATACATATTTATATCCACCAACTATCTCATAATGTCAGTAGACATAAATTAAATGTTTAGGTAATGCAGAATGGATCTTCACTTGTGCATCTACAAAGGATTATTGTAGTTTTACCATTCTTCATTTTCAATTGTGTCATTAGCATCTTCAGTTGCAAAATAATTAGATGCACTTTTTTTCACTGTCAATAACAGTTTTCCTCAAATAAAGAAATCTTTTATTAAGTTTTACTTTTCCCTTGAGCAGGACATTTCTGCAGTCCCTTTGATGCTGTATCTGTGGAACAATCCGTGAAGAAACATCAACAACAATAAAGTAACAAGAAATTTTCCCCCAAATGTGCTAACTCTTCAAAGTTGAAAGGGTGGGTAGGTTCTTTTAATAGATTTCAGAAAAGAATGTGACGTATAAATATTAATAATTCGGGAGTAGCCTCTGAAAAGAGTCTCAGAAACATCTGTTTGAATGATAAATTAAACCATTCTAAAAAATACAATTTTTGTATTGTAGTGTATTATGATTCTTCATTATTTATTTCCCCACATACCTACTTTACAACTGAATTAGTGAGGATACCGAATTGTCTTGTTCCTTTTTGTGCAGATTTTTAAATATGTGTATGTGTCTATGCATATACATATACATGATGCACTAATGCACTTTTTTCTTCATTTTTTGCTTTCTTTTGCAATGTGCACTTTTAATTTTGAGTGCAATCTGTTCATTTTTAATAAATTCAAACAAATGCATATTTTTTTTATTCCAATGCAGCTGTTTATGGATTGATATTCTCTGTGTAGATAATGAGAGACCAACTTGACATTCCTTGCTAAGAAGTACAATATATTAACCAACTCTGTATGCCTGATTTTTCTAAGACTTTGTTTCAAAGACTTGTGGTTTTTTAAGATGGCAACATGTTATATAAAGGGTACTGTCGTACGTGATTCAAGTTACTATATATTATGCACCATAATTTGGTGAAATACTGTGAATCTGCAATTCAAGAAAAGCAAGTATTCAAAGTAGTTTGTTTTGGCTTAAGAATACTTGTAGTGTTTCTGTTCTTTTTTCAGTGGTATGATGTATAGACACGTATTTTAGCTCTAAATGAATCAGATCAAATTCCAAAGTGCAAGGAACACAAATGTCCATATGAGTTCATTAATCCTTCCACAAGGGTTTTCCTTTAGTTTGGTTTTAATATTTAATTTATACTAAGAAATGGGGCATCTGCATAGAATCATAGATTCATAGAACCATAGAATGGTTTGGGTTGGAAGGGCCCTTGAAGATCTCCTCTGCCATGGGCATGGACAGCTTTCACTACACAGAATTGTGTAAAGCCCTGTCCAACCTGGCCTTGAACATTTTCAGGGATGCAGCATAAACAGTTTTCCTGGGTAACCTGTTCCAGTGCACCCTCATAGTGAAAAAAGTGAACCTAAGTTTAGCTGATGTGGCTGATGTGAGTTTATTTCACCTAAACAATATTTTGACACAAAAAGTAAAATAATTAAGGGTATCTCTAAAAAACTTGGCGTAATGTCACAATCCAGTTTTTCTGTAGCCATATAAGGTCAACTTTTCAAAGCCCAGTTTCAAAGCATAGTCCAGATATGCAGTGAAACAGAAAAGTCCCATTCAAAAACTTAATTCTAAGTAGAATCTAGGAAAAACTAAGTGTATATACATGAGTTGGGAGTTTAAAAGTCCTTGTGCTTCCAGGCCCAAATAATTGCAAGATTGAGGTTGCTAGTAATTTATACTTTTAAAATCCACTAGGGGCTTACGTGCACCTGAATAAAGACCTTTGAAAATTACGTTTTGAGGAGACCAAGTTAATGCCTGTATCCCTCGGAATAAGAGTTATGCCTTGAATAAAGCTAAGATGCAATTCACCTAATTTAGTCCTCAAAGTTAGATGCCTAATCCAAGCTTGCCATTCATGCCAACTTTTTCTTCAAAGTGAAGAAACAAAGAGAGATGACTCCTGAGGGTGATTCATCCATTATTAAGATCAACATTTAAGGAAGGTAAGATAAATTGTCTTCAAGAGTAGCCGATCTCCTTCCTTTCTAACACATAAAGGAGTTTAGTCAAGTACCTTAGATTACATGCTTAGCTTCTGGAAAGTGAAAGATTAGGTGAATCCTGCCTTTTTTCTCTATGACACATCTTTAGAAGTGTTTATTCCTTTTCTTGGTGTTCCTTTCCCAAAGGGACTGCACTGGTATATCCATCTTTGTATAAACATTAATTCTCTAAGGTACTGTAATTTGTTCCTGTGATCTTAGAAATATTTTACATTACATTTAAGTTATCGAGTTACAAATTATACAAGATAATTTTACCCCTTTTTTTTGCCTATCTCCTGTTGCTGTCTATTGACTTGCATCATATTTTTCCAGAATTATATGACAGTCAGGGAAAGAAACTGAGGTTTGGGTTTTTTTCTCAGTAATAAGAAATGAATTTATATCTATAAATTCCTGTAGACAGAGGAAAGGACCAACATAGGAAAATGTCACAGTGTTACAGTCAAAACTCCTTGCATAAGACTTTAGTCTTAAAATTTTGCTGGTAAAATGATATCAGAGAAAATGTCAGTCCTTCAACTACAAAATTAGAGACAATGATTTGGACATGTAGGCCAAGGGTCTGTTCCTTCATATCCCAACAGAGGAACAATGGGATGCCATGAACTAAACAATATTTTTCAGTGAAAATAGACACTGCAAATCCCAGAGTCCACCTTGGGGTTTATTCTGTTCTGTTAATGAATTTAACATCTGGAAATATTGAAATTCATCCTTTTTTGTCTCTTGCTAAGTCAATGATAGCTATGAGTCTTAATTCAGGACTTTTTTTTCAATAAGAGATAGTTCTTGCACTGGCAGTGTGGAATTTCTGGTCTATAGATTGAACTTGAAATTTGGTTTTGGTGTATACACAGAATAAAAATACAAAAAATTCACAGAAGTATGCAAAAAATTCAAAAGATGTTATTTCTTATTCTTATTTTTTATTACAGTGATATCAAACACCCCAAGTATTCTCAAATGGCCACAAGCAAATATTTTAATTTTGTTTAGTTGCCAGTGTTAACAATGTAATTGCAAAAATATTCTTGCATTCAACTGTTTCAGATTTCCACAGTCAATTTTGCTGCCTGCAACCAAGCATTACATTTACTCTTAAATAACTCTAAGTTTATTGATTTTTATGGGTAATGGGGGAGCAGGTCTGAATCTAAATTGCTGGTAGCTGAAGAAAGAGCAGTAGACTGTAAAACTGACATCTGATCAAGTAACAGTGTGATTAATGCATATTTGTAGCTGATAGATGATTTGGTTGTGTGCTATTCTGAATCATGAGTTACACCTGTTCCAAAACACAAAAGACTTTGGCAAGTTCTCACAACCAGAGTATTTTTGAAAATGTGTTCTCATTTGTAATTCTCATAATGTAATTCTACAGATATCAATGTAACTGACAAAGTAAACATCATACAGGACAAGTGCATCTGCAAAAACCAAATTTAAAATAAACATTATTAACACAGAGTGATGAATCTGACAATTCCAAAGAGTTAAGTTTCTTCTTGTTTCTATCTGTGGCATGTAATTAAATGTTATCTTTATTGACTTAAAGCCAACAAAAGGGAAAGCAGATCAGTTACTCCTGTCTGTAAAGTTTGGTCAACAATATTTCCTGCCTCATTTTGAGCTAAAGGAATCCTGAAGCAAACAGAATTTTGATTAGTCAACCCCTAAACTACTTTACAATTTTATTATTCTTTCATTTCAGCAGGAAAAAGTTCCAACAAGGTCCGGGATATTATCAAAGGCATTCTAGGCATTGAAGACAAATTCCCTGGCAGAGAGCTTTATGCTGAGATTAGTTCTAGTCCTCACTTTCAGCTATTTCAGGTGAAAACTGTCAGAACTACCTTATTAAAATAAAACAATGCAAGATTTCTCCTAACATAATAAAATAAAATATAAAAATTATGCATATGGTTTTCCTTGTAATGTGAAAGTAATTCTTAACCAAAAGATGCAGCTTTTGAATTGCGTGTCAACACCATAGATACCTCTGCTACACCTGCAATAAGTGGAGAAGGATTACAATATAAGACAAAAATTAAATACTTGGCTCAAAGTGCCACCTTCTTTTTCTGAAATAGGTGATATCTGATAAATGTGCAATGTTGTTATATATGTATGTGCACATTAATTTTAATGGTATACATAAGCTCCTACCAGTTAATATGAATGTGTGACACATGGATGGGAATCCCAAAACTAGAGTGGTGCTCCTAGACTCTCTGCTTGGTGAGGGCAATGAGCCTCAGAAGAAAAGGCCAGAGTGGAGCAGAAGATAGATCAGATGATTTGAATGTTACTAGGGCTGACGGAGTCTCTTTGATAACCTTGAGGATGGTGGATAAGTGTAAAGTGGAAGGAACCAAGGAGGGTGGTTGAACTCAACAGAACTATGTTTGGTAATAGAGACTGCTGACATGGTTAATATGAATTAAAAAGGGGGACTGAGAACAAGTAAATTTGTTGTTATCATGTGCAATAAGAGATAAATTCTTAGAGAATTAGAAATAATTTTGGCTTCTCCTTGACTGAATTGTTCTTTTCTGCCATTCTGGCCCATAACCTCTACTATTTTGCACTAGGGGGCAGAAGTGGATCTACTGGAATGTCTTCTGCAAAGTAACATCTGCAAGCACTCTGCAAAATAAAAATCACATTACTGAGTAAAAAAATACATATTACCTTCACAAGTAATTTCATTCGTATTTTGTGGATAGGTAGTTCTTACATACATATGTATTTTCTCCAACGGAAACAGACAAGCTAATAATTTACCTGTATATGCTTTACCTTGGGAAAATTGTTTTCATAACCAGGTCTTCTTTGACTATTATGAAAATAGTAATTTCTTTCAGGATTTGTGAAGGGAACCAAAACCAGAGAATCACACTTCTCCATGTCATGTGGAGAACCACATCATTCCACAGACTGAGAATTCATTTATTAAGCAGGATGGTTCAGAGAGAGAGCAACTTCTAGTCTAGTGTTTCTGTCTTACACATTATACTCACACCAGCTATAGTCCCTTTCCCTCTGGTCTGGGTTAGACTGGCTACAGGATCTAGGTTCACAGGACACTCACGTTGGATATTTCCTTGTCCTTATTCTCACTGGTGGCCTGGCCCCTGTGCAAAAGGGTTTCATTTTGGTCTTGGCCTTTGATATTATGTCTGAGATCCACACATGGTGTGCTGATCTCACCTCCTATGGGGTAATTGTCTTCCCTATTACATTGTAAAGTGGATCATCAGCACAAGCTGCTAATGGCCTTGTTAATCAGGCAGCCTGAGGCCAATCACTTTGACTTTTTCTAGGGCTGATTAGCAGTTAGCACTGTTATCTCCATTCACCTTCCCTAGCCCGAAATGTGTTACAAAGGGGTGAAATCAGCAATAGGCCCATAAAAGTATTCTTTTTTCTGGGCTGCAGCATAAGGAAGACATATACAAATTGCTCAGTGTAAGAAGGTTTTCAAAGAACTACCAAGTCTTTTGGAAAGTAGAGTGGAGAAGGAACCATTCAGTCTTTCCCTTATTTCATCCATATACATACCTCTGCATAATGCAGTACATTTACTTGACTCACGCTCCAGAGCACAAAATTCTCATTGTGATTTAGCCTGTGGCAAAAAATTCAACTGGTAATTTTTTCTGACTAATTGGGTGATTTGTTAAAATAAAGGTTCCAGCTTTTTCAACTCACCATTGCATTAAGTAAATATTTGATATTAAAATATATCCATTTACATTTTTCAGGTGTATTAAACTATTAAGGTATGAACTCTGAGATTTATAAGAATAAAACAGGATTTTTGAGCCTTCATGCTTTTCAGATCTTGTGCTCACATCCTTCAAACAGGAAGCTTCTTCCAAGTTCTAGGAAAGTGAAAAAGCCCTAGACTAAAAGACCCAAAACATTAAAATTTCTCCCTGGTTAGTAAGACTAGAAATCTCTGATGTTTCTGAGGCAGATCTAGGTCTGAGATGAGTGCTAATTTTCCACTGCCTGGAAACATTAACTTGCTGCTGCTGAGGAAAGGTCGAAGTATGGGCTGATAGCTCCTGAGGAGTGCCTAGGCACCATCTAGTCTTTCTCCCAGTACTGGCAGGAACAAAAGATGTCATTCTTCATGTCTCTCCTATCTGTAACAAGAGGAACTGAGGACTTTTTGAGGAGTTCAAGTGCCATGACACTTTATGGAACTAGCTCATGTAAGTTTCTTTATATATATAGTACAGAATTTACTTTTGAAAGCAGTGAAGAAATGAAACCAGATGAAAAAATATCACTGAGGTAGTAATACAAAAGTACTGAACAACCTGTAATTTGTATTCCAAATTAATTCCTCCACCCAATTTCTTTTAATGGACTTACAAATGCTAATAGCCAATGAACAGATATGGGTACGTGGGACCATTTATTTCAGGACAATTGCAAACCAAAAGTTATAGCAAAATAATCAAATAAGTCTGTGATCACAACAATAGTCTCAACATTGCCATTATATTACTCCATCCCTCTGGTCTCCTTTGCACCCTTTCCTTGCTTAGTCCTGAACTTGTAGGTTCAAGATATTTTTGGGCAAGTGTGCATTGTTGTCCTGTGTCTCATGTACATTTTTGTACTGCGTGGAATGCATCAGAAGCAGAGAAAGAGTTGTGAGGGCAGACTAATATAACTGATTAGCTCCTGTGACCAGCTTTTTTGGATGGAGATAAATACAGAATGGAGGAAGAGATATTGAGAAGGTTTTCAAATGCCTCCTGATGTTTATAGGACAAGACAAGCAGTACAATTGCAGTGGAAAGCAGGGAAGATGCAACGTTCCCCCTTCTCTTTTTTACTGTTCATCCACACATATTTGAATTTCCATAATAAAATGTGGCATCCTTTTAGGTGGAAAAGATTTGTGTCACCTGGCTTCTTCTACACCTTCTAAAAATTGCTCTTTTTCTCCCACTACATTCAGCTTTCCCAGTCAGAAGAATTAGTATAATTATCTCAGTTCACACCTCAGTTCACAGTGAAGACACTCCAGTTTAATGGTCTGAGACACAGACAAACTCAGACAAAGTTAAAATTATTTTTCTCATAGTCTCTTTTCTAAAGTCACTGTTCCATGAAAACAATATTAGAATAAAATTTTAGCTCTTACTTACCCACTCGGTTCTCATGTTAAAACAGATTTTTCTATTATTACTATTATTATTTTTTTCCTTTTTTCACCATCTGATTTTCTCATTGTTTTACTGACTTCTCTTCCACAGCCAAACTCTCAGATGATCATCATCTTAGAGGCTGAAAAGCAATACCTCTGGGCTAAATTCTGTTCTGCTATGCAGATATGCCTGTGTTAGTTTAAAGTCACTTAATTGATTTTCTGGTTAGAGAGGCATTGGAAATGGCTAAATAAGAGGCCAAGTCTCTCTCAGCCTTTGGCTCCAGATGCTGGTTATTACTGATAAATCGTTTCATAAGCTGCTTTCCTTTTTAGATATTTTGCTTGTAAACACGAATCTTGCCTTTAGAAAACTGTAATCAAGTAAGTGCTCTTGCTGTCTAATAGAAAACTGTGATAGCTGCACAGCACAGTTGGTGTAATCTCTTTCACAGTATGTCCTCTTCTAATCTTTTATTTGGTTCAAAGTAACTGCCAGGTCAGAACACACAATTGCTTTCTCTGAAGGAAGAGTCTGCTAAAGGTTTCCAAAGATGACTTTAAGAAATTCTGTTGAGTACTATGCACACTGTGTTTTTCTTCCCTCCTATGTTAAGTGGAGTGAGTTCAAGAAGAAATTTGAGACAATGAGATATAGTGTGCCTCTGTATTTCCTCTGACAATGGCTGGATAGGATAAGTTCCATATGTAAAAAGAAAATAATTTTCTATTGTGTGCATACTCATCTGAAAGTGACAGCATTAATACCTGTCCTACTTCTTATAAGGGAAAATTTTTGAAAACTGCAAAGCTGTTGCAGTCTATTGTGAATTCTGGAGGAAGAAAGGATCCATAGTTATTTTCCCCTTACCCTTCCAGCTCTAAACAGCTGAAAGCAGAGCCCAATTAACCTAAGGTATATGTTATGCAAGCCCCTAAAAAGTGGGGCTTGTAATTGTATCCTATATTTGTCCAGGGAGTAGGGAGAATGGACTGTGTTTAAATGAAACATTTATTCCTAAGTATGACAACAACAGCTGAAGCAGTCACTGGTGTCTAGAAGTCTGAATTCCAGAAAGCTTCAGGGCACATTTCAACATGTTTGCATGGACTAAATTCCCATAAGAAGCCATGATAGTTTGTTAATATTTAACTATTCACATATTTATCCATATCATTTGTAAACACAAATTATGTGACAAATTTTTACAGATGGAGGGACACACTTCACTTGTAAGAAAGAAGTAGCAACACATTTATTAATATAAATTAGTGACTTAACAAAGATTGATGGCAAGTAAAACAGTGGTTTAACAAGGTTCTATGGCAAGTATACACTAAATTATTTACTGCACAGAGGTCTGGGTCAAACAAAATTGTCAGGGAGACCTGTTGAGTCATGAAGTCCACCTCATGAAAGGACCACCTTGTGTTCTAAACATCTGTTTGTCCTTCTTGAAAGGGAGTTTAGGTATTTTTGGATTCAAACTTGGTTCCAGAACTTGATCAATTGTTTATATCTAAAGGATTTTGTGTGCACAATAAATTCTTTATATTACTTAGCTAACATTTCAAAATTTAGCATGAGAATTTAATGAGAATATGTTGTGGGAAGGAATCTCTCAAACTCAAGGAATAACTTTCAGAGGCACCCCTACTCAAGGGGAGATCCAGGTCTGCAGCCCACTGCTGTGCAGAGGGGCTCAATGGGCCCTGGGCTGTCCATTATCTATGGACTAAGACAATTGCTTCATAGTCATATTTGCATAACAACCACAAAATTAATTTCTTTCCAGCTTGGCTTGACTGGGCTCTTGACCAGCATCATGTTTAGGGGAGGCACATTGCTTAGGTTAGCTCTTTGCTATCGTGTTGTTATCTGTCTCCCCCAAATCCACTCCAAGCTGGTTGGAGCCACCATGACTAGACCAGACACATCAGTTAGGACTGCCACTGCTGATTATCACTTGAGCAAAGTCATGTGGAATAAAGGTCAGGCTGGGGGGCTGAGCACACCATCACACAAACAGACAGAGATACATTAGCCTAGATATATGGACAAATGAATAAAAGTGGTAAGAGAAAAGTTAAGTATGTTAAAAGTTTCCATGTAAAAAGCAGTTAAACTCAATATTATATTTGGCAATGTAATGCTTGCATTTTACAATGACCTTTAATAGACAGCAATATTGATGAGTCCTGTTTTCTGCATTTGCTACGTTGACTAGAAAACATGTAGAAATGCAAAAGGCATGACTTAGATTGGTTTTAGACTTGACATTCTATTCCACATAACTCAAGAATATAAAGTGTTATCAGGTAGCTCTAGCTGAATATGTAACAATACAAAACAAGAAAACTACTGAAGAAAAGTTATTTAACTTTAATTCAATTTTTAGAACATGATAGATATACAGTCTATATATCATAGCTCTCTGGAATCTGCTAAACTCTCAAATAATTTAATTTTCTTAAATAAATACTTAGTTTAAAAAACAAACTAGCAAAAAGTCATCATCTTTCCTGATTTTAGAAATGAAAAATCACTCTTCCATCTTCAGTCAATGTAGAATAAAGTTCTCTTTCATTCAAATGTATGTTAAATATGGACCAAGGTTTTTTTCTTAGAGGTAAAGTGGTTACGAGCTTTGGTATTTACCTCAAAATCATTTGTGCTAATATGCCATTGTTTGTTGAGCTTCAATCAATGGAATTGATGTCTTTTTTTTCTTTTTTATTCTCATTGCAATCTAAATACAGTCAATATTGATATCCATATAACTGATGTCAATATACTGGAAAACTCAGAGCTCGGTTGATTTGCAAACACTGGGCTCAGGTTTTCAAGCTGAGAATATTACATGTTCTTATGGACATCAGAATTGAGAAGATCTTTTTACATGCCTCTCCTGGTCAAGCTGATTTGATCATTTAAATGGATTAATTTCCCCCATTTCCATGAAGTAAGAATAAATGCCTGGAGAGTTTTTTGGTTTTTTTGTTCTAGCTTGTTAAGTATTCACCTTAGTTTGTCCTTCATTTGAACCTCAGGAGTTCAAAAACTCCAAGACAACTTTTAAATACTGGAAGAGCAACTTAGTGTGACTCATAATTTCATTATTCTTTTTCATCTCAAAACAAAATCCATATCCCTTCAGATGCTGTTTGGACTTCAGCATTTTTGGGTGCAACACATCAGGCCTTGTGTATGTGCAGATTATCTTCACCCTGCTTTGCTCCTCCACTGAGGATAAACTTTAGAGTCTCCTCCGGACTTGCACAAAGCTTTTCCACACCCTTTGTCTCAAGGATCCTGGCCCTATTCAGCATTGGTTCTTAATTTACATTAGCTTCCCTTTTACTGTTTATGTAGTTGTAGAATCCTTCCTTGAGTCCCTTCACATCCCTTCTCAGATTCAATCCCAGGTGAAATCCTAGGTGGATTTCCTAACCCATCCCTGGACAGACTGCAGCTTTATACTCCTTCTGGATCACCTGCTACTGCTTGCACCTCTTGTACTTTCTCTTTCAACATCCAAGTTCAGTAGAACTCCTTGTCTGTGCTGGTCCCCTGCTGTCTTTGCTTTATTTTCTACCTGTTGGAATGGACTATTCTGAGTTTTCAGGAGGTGATCCTTGGCTATCAACCTCTTGGACTCCTTCAAGTATATATCTGAAGAGTTTGATATCTTCTCTTCTAAAATCCAGGAATCCTTTACATTCTTTGAACATGTTAAGATTTGATTATTGTGAGATTGCTCTACCCAAATTAAAGTGTAATCAAGACCAATATGCCAATATGTCAATAGTACAGATTTTATTTAACAGTAAAATTCAAGGTAGAGAGATGGAAAGAGATAGAAAGGGGGATGGGGTGGGGGAGACAGACAGATTAAGCAGAAGATGTGCATCCAGTGACATTTGTCCTTCTTCACCCCGGGCTTCTTGATGGTGGGGGTCCCAAAGTTGTTCAAAACTTTTCACTATTTATACACGCTACCAAAAAAAGCAATTAATGCTCTTTGGATGCACATTTTGCTTATTCTATTGGTTAACTTACTACCTCACTTCTAATGTTAATTAATTTCATGCTCTTCTTTATCTTCTTTTGCATTGGTGGGTTTCTTTGAGTCAGTGGATTGTGCACAACCCTCTCCTGCCGGAATTACCTTTTACTGCATCAGAGCCGATTTTAGCACATTTGCTGAGTTGGCTTTCTTGGTGGATCCTTTGTGTCCATTATCAGTGCTCCCCCAGCTTTCTTTACCTCCTCCTTGGTCTGGGATAACACCTGGACAACAGTATCACCTTTATCTTATCTCAAATTCCCATCAGATGGCTTAATTTACAGTCCAAGTTCCAGGAATCCGCAGAGGCATATTTGGAGTGGAGGGGAGGGACATCAGTGGCCACAGATGCCATCTGACCCATAATTGGGGTGCTTTGTATGACCAGTGATGCTCACAGTAGTCCCTCTGCAGTTTGCCACAGAGGGAAGCCTTGTCTGGGCACATTACCCAGGATGTGCTGGCCAGACCTTGCCAGGCCTGGAACCAGCACCATCCTGCTGCTTTCTCTGTTCTTATCTCATGGCAAAGTCCTGCGGTCTTAACAGGGTTTGAGACAGGCAACTGTGAAGTCCTTACTGTCCAAAACTAAGATCCCCAAAAGATGATCACAATTAGTGTGGTACTGCAGGAGTAGATCTGTACGGGTTGGTGATGAGGACCTAACAACAACAAACTAATTTTGTAAGGTTTACTTCAGTCTACTGCTATCTTTCTGCAGTTGGAATGAGTCTCCCAGAGATTTGTACTCCAGTGTACTCAGATTTCTGCAGTCAGAATGTAAACCAAAGGATGGCAAGAAGGTAAAATTGAAGATTTTCTTCAAAGATTCTCTTCAAAACACTCTCAGATTTCAAATCTGAAATAAAACATTAACATGGATGCCCTATGGTCCCCAGTCTTAGAGATCCCTAAGTTTCTTTAATACCTAAAGCCTCATTAGTAAATTATTATATTTCTGGTCCTCACCTCACAAACACTGAAGGCTGTTTAATTTTAGCAGGCTGAAAAAAATCTTTAAAGCTTCAATATATGTATTTTTTCTGAACATGTGTATTTAACTAGACGACACAAATCACAGCAAAGTGGAAATCTATTCTTAAGTTAGTTCCAGTACTTCAGCTGATGGAGAACTTACCTGAGTTTCAAGGGACTTCATAATATTGCTTTTCTCCAATTACAAGTATATTGGAAACTAGTAATTATTTCCTAGTACTCAAAGCTAGATTTCTTGCAAAATTTCAAATGCAGAGAATTGAACTTACTATGTTTTGTATTAGAGTATAATGAATCAGGTTGCCCATCTTGTCAGGACTTTCAGAGGTGAATTTTCAATAGAAGAACTTGAAAGAACCTCACAGAGTATACTCAGGACACAAGAGCTATAATAATGTGGCAGCATCAGAAGGGATCAGATTGAATCCAGGCTCCTATACCTACAGTGGCTGAGGCAACAAAACCAGGAGAGTTAATTCCTTTCATATTCCAAATAACTTCCCATGTTGGACACCTGTGGATGAAAAGGTAAAAACAGACTCAATGAAATTGGAGAAATGGCTTTATTACTTTGGTGAAAATTCACCACTGAGCTTTCTACATCAAGAAAAGAGTTTTCATAGTTTAGAAAGATGAATTTAATACTTTTTTTCTCCTCTCAATATTCTTTTTTTTACCAGTAACGACATTTTGGAAACTGGATTTTTAGAGGATTCTATATTTGCCTGTTAACATTCTGCTTTCATTAAAGTGCCAGACCAGTTTTGGTCATTTGCTGTAGTAGAGGATTAATTTACACTGGAACATAACAATTGCCTGTATATGAAACTGTTTCAATGATCTAGTTTGGCTTGCAAATGTCATTTTTCCTTTCATGGATGCATAAGGATGTCACATACACACAAAAAGTTCAGCATTTATTAATCAGCAAGCAAATATCTAATTTAGATATAATTTATTATTGTTATCACAGGTTGAACTTTCAGAAAGTTATTAAAAATCTCTTCAGAGTGCAAAAAATGAGAGATTCAAGTGAGTTCATTGCTTGTAAATTTTTAATTTCAATTATTCAAAATTTACCTTCAAACCCCCTGTTTCTGCCCTAATACAGAATTCTACAGAAAAATGAAATACTTGTGCTACTTGTAATTGGTATTCTTTTGTTCTAACAATTCACAGAGCTAAGTAGGGAAGTTGCACCCAAGACATATTTTGCTTAAGTCAAATGCAAATAAAAATAACCAGGCTACTAAAAACTGTGATTACAGAACCATGATTTCCATGATGAGTTCTGGTAACATGGATTTAATAATAGCAATGGCCTTATATTAAAACACCTGTCTGATTCACTACTTTTGAATGTTGTAGTGTTATAATTTCCTCAAATGGAGTGTAAATTAAAAATTAAATATGAAGTTTTTAAAGCATGCTTTGCTTAACAAAAGTAGCAATCAAATTCTCCAACACTGTAACCACCACCCTCACCTAACATAATCCCCAGACCATCGCAGAACTTGAAGTTTTCCTACATAGAATTTGTCCTTTGTGTTTGGTAGCAACAGGAGAGTGGAAGTAAAATAAATAACAATTCTTTATCTCATTTTTAAGCCTGTCAGCATAAGGGAACAGAGGAAAAAGGCCACCAGCAAAGGTTATCATGGGTGCCCATTGCCCAGAACTGACCAGAAGCAAAAACTGTAGACTAGAAATTTCCCTGTTTGTTAATGCAGGATATTTTTATTTGGCATATATCCAGGAGATGGGTTTGTGAACATAACCATTAGAGGCATCAGAAAGAAAAATATTTGAGATCAAAATGATGGAATCACAGGTGTGGATTTTTGAGCAAGATAGCACCACTGTTTGTTTTCCCTGAATTCAAGAGGAATAAATTTTTTAATGGAGGATTACATCCCTGTAACTGACTTTTGATACTAAATATTTTATTCATACACAAATATCCTTGAAATATCTAAATATTGACAGTAAAAGGGTCAATATAGGGTTAAGCCTGAAACATTATTGGTTATTCAAAGTTATTTTTCTAATATTAAACAGCAAGTGAACTCAGGATTTAAGATTATAGGTACTGTAGAGCATGTGGAAAATAACTGAGATCAACAGGAGGTTAAAGCTAACCATAATAAAGTTTCTCTCAAACAGTTCAGAAACACTTAATCACAAAGAGCTAATAGCCTGTAAGTGATTCATATCAGATAATACACTATTATATTGTTGATAAAAATATAATAGTAGAGTTACAACACTTTTGGAAAAAAGAGTATTTATCCATTAAATAAAAAATATTAGTTACTCTATAAAAACTGTCATCATAAGGAGGTCATAAATTTATGGCAAATTATTAAAGTTTATTCACATCTTCACCTGTAGGACCAAGACTGGAATCCAGATAGCTGACAGAAAAACAGCCCTCCTATTTGGATATGGATCTCACCTGTTTTGTGCAGTGCTTTCAGCTGAAATAGTTTAGCAGTTGATAGGTCCATGTGAGGAGCAGCAAAGCCAGGTCCTGATATACCTGTGCAGCCCTTTAAAATTTACACTGCTTAACTGCTTTCACTCAATTTCTCTCAGCCCTTCTGTAATATCATACAGTCACATAAATCCTGTAGTTCTAGTTGACTTTAAGAAGCTTTTCATAATAATTCCATGATTTTCCCTCATTCTTTAAAGCAGACATGTTTTTCTTTGTTAAAGCAATTTGAAATTAAATTATGTTAGTCTTACTGTCATGTTTATTTTTATGCTGTTTGTAAATGGGTCTCTTTCTAAAGAGCAAAATATTATAAGGTTGATCAGTGATAACACAGTACTGCATCTATCTATAACCTCTGTAGATGTACTTGAATCTCAGCTAAAAAAAGTGAAATATTTCCTTTTGTCTTATGTGTGACTGTTTTAAAATCTTTGCTTAAACATGTTGTGAGCTATAATGTTGTAATTATTGCCCTTGCAAAGCTCAGTCAAGAACAGAATTTTACTGAGCCTGTAGGAAAGACCTATCAATACTCTTACTGCATTTTCTAACACTCTATCTTTTTGGACCAAAGAAACAAAAAGAGCAGGAGGGTCAGATAATTGTAGTCTCAACATTGTCTATCTATAAGCTGTCAAACAGTTATCACTTTGAGAATGAGAGGGTTTTTTTCAGCTGAGAATTCATTAATCCTAACTTGCACTTTAGTGTGTGGGCACTGTAATGGGAATTGCTGAGACTCAAGGTTGTAAAAAGCACTGAACAGTAACATATCGTGTGTCTACACTGTAGTTGTCACTGTGATTTGTGTAATGCAAAATCTGTACTAATTTTTATCTAGATAACTTGAGTCCTCAGAACATCAATGTCCAGTGAAGGCAACAGACTTAAACATTATATTTGACAGGTTTGCTTATTGGCTAACTCAAATCTGTCTAGATCTCACTATACTGACAGCAGCTGTATTGCAGACGCTGGTGGCAAAGGTTCATACATATCCTTCCTGCTGTCCAAGAAAATTTTGAGACTTGTCTGTGTGAATCCAGGCTGTCTGGAAAAGCAGGGACTCAACTGTGTGTAACGTACAGTATGTATGCAGAAAAATCCCAGATGGTTATGTAGTAAGTCTGATGAAGGAACAAGCCACAGCTCTGCAGAGAAAAGTCAAATTGATAATTTGCTTTTATTGAATGAAGTACTAAGTTCTGAGGTTAAAATAGGGATTGAAAATACATCAGTTTGTATCCTAGAAGCCATTGTTTTTTTCAAAATTGCCAAGAGTTGAATAATTCTATTAAAGTTCTCATAGGAGAATATAAAATATGCTTTTGCTTGTAGCTTGAGCTAAAGGCATTATGTTCCTGCTTTGGCTCTTACTGCCTATGGTAAAATACAAATGAAAAGTACTACAGAAACTCAGGCCATAAAGGGACAAGCTGACTTTTCCAGATTAATTATTTAGTTATAAAAATTAAGAGAAAAAACCAAAGTTCTCCCAAGAAAGTATGAATGGAGGTGAACACACTAGAATTTAGACTGTAATACAGAAAATGCTGTATTTTATTAAATACTCACAACATTGATAATGTTTTCAGTTATTGCTCTAAAAAGAAGTTTACTATTTTACATTTTTTCCTCTTGGTTACTGTGACTTCATTTTCTGCTGTTGTTATGCTTCAGAGTCTACAGAGAAATTGAATTCCACAAAAAAATACAATTATAAAGTAAACACTGTGCTAAAATTTATTCATCTTTGACATTTCTATTTCATATCTTGCTCAATATATTTATTGACTCATTTCTTGGCACTCCCAGTAAATAAAGTTTTATTAGACATTGAAACTCATTCAAAGAGGTAAGAGAAAAATGAACTACATAACTGGAAGAGTGGGTTTACTGGATGACAGTCAGGTATGGTTTAAATATGATTTACCCATCTACCCTTCCAGAGAAAAAATAAACAAACATATAATCTTATAAGTGGATGAAATGTAAACCTGGCAGCTTATACTATTTATTATAGATTTCTCTGGCACACGAACTAAAAGTTAAGGTTAAACTGAGACGCCAGTTCCTTGCTTACACATTTTCACAATATCCAGAGGGAAAAATTGTTATAATACTTTTTTTTGAATAAAAAAGATTTTTAAACAAAACCCTAGATCTTTCACCTTTTTTGAGTCATATGTAAGTTTTTGTTGAATATTTTTTCCCTCACATGGCATAAATATCAATTTTAGTCAAACTCTTGAAACTAAAATTATATATTAATTCATTAATTCATTAACATGAATTACACAGTTGTTCTCAAACACTCATTCAATGACTGTGCTCATAGAAAATAAAAAATCAAATACCTAATCTCCCCCATTTAAAACAAAATAGAAATGGTAACAAGACTTATGAAATTAAACATAAAATATTCTTTAAATCAATAGCAGTCTGTAATGCACAGCAGGCGTAGTTTACATATACAGTGTGTCACATACTAGAGGTAGATAGGAGTTATAGCTGGAAAATTCCTAAGTGCTGGTTCACAGATTTCTGCTGCCTATTCCTACTGCCTTATTATAGTACATCACATTGCATCATGTGTTTGGCTCTGACATGGACAGCTCCTTGGTAGGTTTTCTGATAGAAATACTGATTTAACCATAGTACAATTGGGTGGAATGACATCTCCTGCCTTCTTTCCCATGTCGCATCTCTAAGATCCTACATTCACTTCACAGGATTAGCTGCTGGAAAAGATATAGATTCCACAGAGTGCTTTTTTCCGTCATCAAAAAGGTCCTAAAAGGAGAAGAACAGGTCAGAGCTTTTTCATGCTTATTGCTGATATTTCACTTTGAAGAAACAAATTTGTTCATATTATTGACTGTGAAACTACAGAACTACTGTGAAGTCAGTAGAGGAGGTTTAATACCAAAGTTTGTTAATTTTAATTGTCTACATACTGCATGAAAAATGCCTTGAAGTTTCACAAGAGTTTTAATTCATCACGTGGTTCTCTCTGAAGTTAATCATTGACTCTACATCCTGCTTTAAGAAAAAAAGAGATCTATTTGCAGATTGTGTATTAGAATATCCAAATAAAATATTTTCTCACTTAAAAATGTGTAGAAATATTGCATTTTTAAAAAAAGTAATTATAATTGTAATAATGAGATGTGTGAGATGTGAATATGCATAAAAATATATCTCTATACATATACATGCACACTCATAAATAGATTTGCACATCTATCATATATTTTGTATGTCAGATATACATGTATGTTTGCTTGTTATGAGCAAAAAGACATCTTTAGCCATAAAAGAGAAAAAACGCATAAAAAGTTTGATTCCAGTGGATTTTCCACAGTGATTCATTGACTAAAGGCTGCTAGAGATCACAACAGTAACTGAATAAACAAACTATTTTAGCAACTGTAAAGTTATCCTGAAACTATATACTTTTACGCATAAAGTTACCTCATTTTGCTATAAATGTTAATTTGTTCCCTTACCATCCTTCGCAAGCTATTCCTATATTACTTATCATGATTATATTTTATTTAAGATTAAAGTTGTTAAATTGTGCTCGAGGGACTTCATTCCAGTAATGCCTGCCACAGAAATGCACTGAGAGCTCATGGTGAAGCAGCCTTAAAAGGTGACCTCCAAATATTTTATAAGTTACTGCTTTCTGTGGCAAGAATTCTTAGCTGATAATATAACTTGAGGTTCTTGTTGCAAAGTGTATTAGTCTGTACCTGCATTTTGTTGGATTTTGACAATCTGACCAAGTGATTTAGATTAAATTCTAACAGTAAACTGCCCTCTTTTTTTTTAGTATCCCATTAATCTTTGTGTCATATGCAAATTTAATCAGTTAAGATTTTATTTCATCATCTAGATTATTTCTAAGAATGTACTGAATACTTTTGGACCAGGAGTCTCTCTCAGGAGACCTTCCTTGGACAGCCCTGCTCATTGATATCTGCCAATAAGACCTTTTTTAATTCACCTAATGTTTTTCCTCTTGATTAAAATCTTGCATTATAGAAAATTAAAAATGCCATGTGACAGAATTGCAAAAGCCTTAGAGAAGTTTGAAATTGCTGTCTGCACACAGTTGCCAGTTTTGTTTGAGAAAATATACTTTTCCATGAGAGTTGAGCAGTATTCATGATACATTTTGGTTTACATTCTTCAGTGAGACACTCAAAAAGAGGTATTATTCTGTAAAAGCAGGGTGAAGTATCTTCTGTTGCTTCAGTCACTTATTTTCTTCAAAATATTTTTCACTGCCTCTTGTTTGTCTCTGAATACTCCCATGAGCTGGGACAACATGACTATGACTCTTGGTAATAAAAAGGTTTTCTTTTAGAGTCCAAAATATTGTACATATATACACATGCATTTACATACATGTACAGACACATGCACAGTATAAGTAACAATCAGTATCTGTAATTCTCATTTTCCCTTAGACCCTGCCAAGGTGAGTTTGAGCATTTCAGTTTGTTTCAAGAAGAAAAATATTAACATCCTGTGTCTCAAAATGTAATTTCTTCACTTAGAATATACTCCATTCATCACATTAGAACAATGAGTGCAAATACAGAAATAACTTTATCTCTCTGTGATTATTGTTCTGTCATGTTGAGGAAACATATACATGACAATCTGCAGGGTTTTATTCAAAACCTTGCTTTCTGCCTTGACCTGCAAAATTTCAGCATTTTTTTTCCTATATCAAGGAAAGGAAGTAAACTTCAATATATAATTCACCTTGTATCTTTTGGTCTTAGGAGAAAGCTGGCCTTTGACATGCCAATTCATTATATTTAGCATTAAATTTACTTGTAGGTTATGTTGTATCATAACAAGTGAATTCTCTGGTCCAAGGTTTCCTTATCTTCTGATCTTTACTTGAGTTTTACTTCTCTTTAAAATGAAGATGCATCTACAGGTCTTCACTTTTATCAGTCCTTCGAATACTGCTTTGGATCTTGAAATAAGGATGTGTTATAATGTAAAGTTCGTAAGAGACTTAAAAATATTTATAAATTTTATTAAGATGAATGTTTTAATTACATTAAAGAGCAAACTAAATGTATTTACTATTTGAACTATTTGAGTCAGAAAAGTATGAAACTGACAATTTCTACAAAAGTTAAAAGATACTTTTTATGTTTAAAACCTACAGACTTCTTGCAAATATAGTAAAAACTATGCAGATATAATTCTCACCAAGCCGTAAACTCTTTCTAAATAATTAAAGCTTAAAATAAGATATATTAACAGACAAAAAGGTCAGATTCATAAAGCTAAGTAGTATGTTAAAGGGAAGGACAGATATATGATAACAAATAAAAACAGAGACTAAAAAAACAGTTTTCACAGAATTAATGAAAAGCCGAATTTAATTAAGATGGTCACTTCTGATTATCAGGCAAAACTTATCTCCTAGTTGCAGCAATGCTATGGTAATTTTTTGTTTTCTCTTTTAATTTTAATAAGCTGGTAGAACTTTGAAAAATAAATATAAAAGCCTGAGCAATCTGGAAACCTGTGCCTGCAATATTAATGAAGGCATAAGGAAAGCAAGGCATAGAGCTAAAAAATAAAATAGATATCTGTCTCATTTGTTTTTCTTTCCCCTCATTCATACACTAACACATGCTTAATACCTCTTCAAAGGATAAATTAAGAACAGGGTCTCAAATAAAAGAATGGTTCCCTCTCTGTACATAGCAAACAGACCATATGTACTGTGAAGCAAAGGGCAAGATTCAACTTTTTAATCTTGGGGAATTATAACACAAGAAAAATTAAACTTTTTCTTTTTTTTTTTTTTTTCTCTGTAAGAGAGGAGGAACACATTTGCATCTTGATTTGAACTGACTGCTTTTGGTCTGACTGGTAGGTATTTATTATGTACCTCAGTGTGCAGTGCAAGACCTTAAGACGGGCAGGTGATCCTTCCTCCTCTATACATGGTATTTTCCAGAATACATCAAGCTTGGATTAATATGTCCATTTTATGCATACCAATGCTTGTACTTGGTCACAGATCAGCAAGATAAGGTAGGCTTCTGCTTAAGAGATAGTCTGTGATGAATTTAGGAAATCTAACACCTCTACCATGCTCTAAATGGGTACCACTTAGTGCATCACTGGAAGTGGCTTAAAAACCAGCACCTTGTTCAGTTCACTTATTTTCTTTCAAAGTGGTACTAGCTTGTTTTAAAAGAAGTCCAGCTATTGGTGAGGGACATTATATTCAAAGAAATTATTTTGAATATTTTTGTGATAGTGCAGAAATTAATTAAAGATTCTTGAAATAACAAGCATAGAGAAAGTGTACAAAATAGAAGGGAAGTTTGCTGACTATTGCAAATGCAGCTTTATTAGTAGTCATACACCAGAAATTCTGGACTAATTAGCAGAGACTCCAGATTCCATGGACTATGTAAAAACTTCGCTCTTACTGCCTGATGGCATCATTATGAATTGGAAAGAACTTGCAGTAATACAGGATAAAACTGCTGTTTCTATCTAGGCTAATACAGGTCTGGTAACTGCTCAGTTTTGTATTAAGGTTAGTTGGGGCTGGTACAAATGAAGATGAGCAGTCTTGTTGTTGCAGCTATTTATTGCAGGCCATGAACAGCTGACTTTTGGAGAAGTGTCACTCCAGAGAGCTGTGGTACTATGACATTTTCCTTCAGCGTATTTTTCATCTTCCTGCCATGCACACTCGGAGCTGCTATTTGAGGGTTAAAAGTACTGTTGTTGGCCTTTCTTTCCCGTGAGAGCAAGTCCATGAAAACTACTGCCAGAAACACTGTCAAGATCAAAGATCCTGAGAAGATCTGAGATCTGGCCTTAACAACCTTGGACAAAGTGGTATAATTAATATTCATTCCCAATCATTCAGCCAAGAGTAGGGTATCTCACCTTCCTCCAACATTGCTGAAACCCCAGAAACCATATTCAGAAGCAACAAAAGCAGAGCTCTTTGTGTAAGTTATTTATAGTAAGCCTTTGAAAGACAGACACCAAAGAGTTCTGGAGGCTGCTGTCATTGTTGTGAGACTCTTAAGGATTTCAGAGAGCCTGGACTTTGTTCACATTCTGCTTCCTACAAAACACTTCTCATCTTCAGTTTTACAATGTACAATAATGGATGCTGTAACCAAACCACTAGAGTAGAAATGTTAACGATGTTTTAAATTTTCTATGATAAAAAAAAATCTGTATTAGATTAGTATTAGATATCATTAGACATTCTAGGGAAGATTAATTTCACAATAGGCAAATCACCACCATCATCATAGGGTACCATTTTATCAGCTGGTAGAGGCTGCTTGCTTGTGTTTCTCATTTCAATGAATGTCTTTTGGCATAGCACAGAGGTTCTGCTATCTTAGAGCACAACAGACAGCAGCCAAAACTCTAAACACAGAGATTTATTCATCCTGGAAAATTATGCAAGAACTTACTCAGATCTGCCAAGAACTGAACAGGAATAAAATGTGTGTTTTATACTATGAATATAGGGATTTTCTGTTTGGATAATAACTTTGTATGGGAAACAACAGGAATTTAAATGCATTGATATTCTGATATGCCTTCTAGCACTTCCACCATTTTCCTCAGAGAAGAAAGCAACTGAAAAAAACACCTTTTGGCTCATTACAGGAAGAACACCTCTGTAACCCTTCTATTTCCATACCCATATAGGCAGATACACGTATTTCATGGATTTGGAACAACTTACCACACTTGTCCCCAATGACATGAAGTCTCTTTTTTTTTGCAATAACATAACAGTCTGGGAATATTTAAGAAAAGAAGTTTTAGAGTGGTTTAATTTTCTATTTAGAAACATTTGGTTGTATTTTCCTTGCAGAAAAGGAAATATTGTAAATTGCTCACCATTGCTCTGACAGAATCTGCGTCAAATACACTGGCATTCACCAAAAGACAAACAACTTTGGGATGCAGGAAACCTGGGTCTCTAGGCTTCAGTGAGAGCTCTGGAGTTTCTGCTCGCTTCTTAGTTTTTGAGGCACTGAACCAGTTTTTTTATTAGTAATTTTTTTAGTGTAGGTGGCAGGAATTTATTTTTGCTTATTCTAAGGGGAAATATATGATATTAAAACATTTTTAATTTATACAAATGAATTCAAAACCTTTTTGCAGAAAATAAAAACAGCATAGATTTCCAGTCATGGTGCTGTTGTGGTGACATTAGGGCATCCTTTTTTCCAGACTTGCACCGACAACATTCTGTTTTGCCTCATAACAGAGCATTATCTCTAACTTTCTTACTTTCACTCAGTAAATAGGCAACAAAAACTTACATTTACTCCTCACACATCCTGCTCCTGCAATCTTATTCATTATTATAGTCTTTAAAGAGTCTGTGTTTCAGAATTGCTCTGAGCCCAGAATCTACATCAACTCCAGCTTGCAGGAGAAACCCTAATGAAACTCCAGGAGCATTTCTGTAACAAAATTTTGCAGAAAATAATTCCTCTTTCTTCAAATTAGTATGGCCATGCTGTTTAACTTGAAAAGTCAAGCATGAGTGGGATAAAGAAAGAAAAAGTGTGGCCAAAGGCTTTTTACAATGTATTCCACTTTATAACTGCAAGTGAATACCTGCAGTTGTATCTTAAGGCTTTCCAATTCACTTCAGTGTGTGATATCAGTTGCCCAGCTGAGGTTTTTATGCTTTCAATGTAATTGATCCTCAGATGGTCTAAAATCTCTGTCTTTGGAAGCTTGCCTCTAGATTTAGCTATTGAATTTTAAGTTCCATCTGCAAGATTCTGCTCAGTTTCCTTCTAGCTCTGGGGGGCATTTACTTTAACAGCATTTCAGTAGCTCATTCTTGATCTTTTCCAGAGTTTTCTTTTTTGGACTGTTGTGGTTTAACCCTGGTAGGCAGCTAAGTACTACACAGCCTCTTGCTCAGTATTCTCCTGTGGGATGTGGGAACAATCAGAACAGTAAAGTAAGAAAACTCATGGGCTGAGATAAAGCCAGTTTAACAAGTAAAGCAAAACTTATTGCATGGATAGCAAAACAAAAGAATTAATTTACCACTACTCATGGCTGGTCAGGTGTTCATCCACCTCAGGAGAGCAGGGCTCCACCAGGCCTAACAGTGACCTCGGAAGACAAAGGACATCACTCCAAACATCCTCGCTTCCTTCTCCTTCTCCCAGCTGTATGCGCTGAGCATGATGCCACAGGGTACACAAAACCCTTGGGTCAGCTTTCTTGTGCACCCCCAGCCTCCTTGCTGGTGTGGTGGGGCTGGCAGCAGAGAAGTCCTAGACTCTGTATCAGTGCTGCTCAGCAGTTACTAAACCACTGGTGTGTAATGAGCACTGTTTCCATCAGCACTGAGTTCCGCCCGTTCTCTCCCACCAGGACAGTCACAAATCCACAGCATAGCCCCAGACAAGACACTATAAAGAAATTTAACTCTATCCCAGCCAAACCTGTAGATTATTCGTGCCACTTTAAGGCTCAAGATAGCTAATGCCATAAAGTTTCATGATCTGGACACTCAGCTTCTGCTGGTATACCAAATCTGAAGATTTAAGACAAATCTTTAAAATTTCTGTCTCAAAAGTTTCTCCAGTCTTTTCAGCTTAGATTGTCTCATGTGAAGTAGGGCTCCTCTGGAGAGTATACTCTTCAGATGAACAAGAGATACATCTCCTCCACTACTTCCACTGTCTGCCTTCTGCTCCAGGCTTGGCCTCAGGCTCCTTCATTCTAATGTATGCATTGAGAGAGCTTTTTGCCAGTCCCCTGAAATGTGTGACTCACTACTTGCCTTTGTCATCTTGACTCAAAATGTATTTTTCCCTCTACAAGGAATTATGGGTGGTTAGATTTTTGAGAAGGTAGCCTATTTTACCTCTGAATATTTTTAGAATACAGTAGTGAATATTTTTGGAGCTGAAAGAATTTCTGCTTTAAATTTCTCTGGCATTTTTTGATAACATTGTAATTTGAAAAAGTGGAAAAAGAAATTCCTCATTTAAGATGTAAACTGTATCTTGATGCAATCACTCTTTAAGTGTTCCCAGTCATCAACCAGAAATCATCCTCTGTTATGAGACAGATTTTCCAAATTGTCACACAGGAGCAAGCAATAAAAATGTTTTGTAAATATGAGACAAAATGGCTGCAGTATATGATTTTTAACAACTAGTGAGATAATTTGTTTGTATTTCACAAAAAACCAAATATCCATATGTGGAATTATCACAGACTGACATTTACATATTTACGGAAAAGCAATCAATGATTAAAATAAAACATCCTTTTATTTCTCAAAGGCTACTCTCTTGCAATAATGAAACTAAGATAAATCACAATATTAACAGGACAATCATCAATTCTGTTTCAGCTGTTTTGAGACACTCCAGCTGAAAAAGTAAAAACAAAGCTTAATATTGTTCACTTTCTAGCCCTTGCACACAGGCACTTTTGGGAGAAGTGGAGAATGACCTTAGGCTCTGGTGCTTCTCAGCTGCCAGAATAACTTCTTGGGCAGCCAGGCTGCTGTAAATTGCAGTATGGATTAGATTGCCCCTGGCTGATTCTAAAGTCAGGGGAATAAAAGTATGGCTTTGTTTCCATTTTCTCAGCTGTGCCAGCTGAGGAGCCAGCCTTGAAAGTTCACCACTTGCTCAAGGCACATAAGGGTGCCACAGACAGAGCTGATAGTCATGTGCCTGAAGGACTGAAGGCTGACAGCTGGCCTGTGAACCAGTATGTACGCTGCTGTCCTCCCATGTATTTGTGTGCTGCTTTGTACAATGGATGTCTGACACTTTCTGCTGCCTTTAGGTACCCTTGCACTGCAAATAAATAATGCTATACTATATGTATAGGAGCAAGAGAAAATATTCCTCGGTATTCAAGCAATAAACTCTCTTATTTTACAAATGTTGAATATTCTGAGAATAATTGACATTCCCATGGAGAGAATAGCTATGCAACTCAAGACAGAAGGGTATGCTTAAAATTTTAGAAAATTATGATCTTTAAAAATATTCTGCAGTTATCTTGTTTTCTAAGAAGAAAACTTTTAAATGGTCATATGATAATTTTTTAAGTGCTTTTTAAGAACTGTAAACTGATTCATTTTTCAGTGACTTATTTTCAACAAAAAGAAGACATCTTTGAGTTATGATCTGGCATGTTTAGTTTGATGGATTTCAGCTATAAGATGAGCTAGCCCACAAATTCAGCTACGTCCACCCCATTCCTGTAGCCATTCAAACCCAGCAGTGGAATCCCTCATGTGACTCTCTGTGCTGTGTGAGCTCTGCTACATGATGAGCCTTACACTGGCTGTCTCAGATCAACAGTGAAATCTACCAGTAAGGATATATCATGGGTATATCTCAGTAGTCTTTCACCCTTGACTTTACATGTCTATGTTCACACAGAAAAGAGTATTAAAAATCTTTCTATTTAGAATTTACACTGTATTGATTCCTTGAAAATGAATAAAAGCAAATTATTGTCAAGTATAGAAAATAATACCAATGTACCATGATACATCCATTATAGAAGAAGTAAAATATCATAAGAGGTAAATATCAATGTATGTCTTCCTATACCCTTAGGAATTTAGGCCCACAAAGAAACAGCTCAAACCTTTTTCAAGTTTTATGAGGGGTTCTTTAAATATTTAGAGTTGGGAAAGCCACTTCTTTACTACCTCAGGCTGATGAAAGAGGAACTTTCCTTTAGTCTTTTTAAAACATGAAAGGGGCAAGATCCCTAACATCAGAAGCCTCCTCCCTTTTCTCTAAGAATGGTTCTTTCAAATCTTCAAACAAGAAAATACTTTCCTCTGTAGTTACTGATTTTCCACCAGATATAGTGCTTTTAATCCCACTGGGATCTGTGTGCATGTGTGTGTGTGTGTTGGTGTGCCTGTGTGTATGTTAGAGCAGAAGGTAATCCTTTCACTTTCAAGCACTATGAGATTGCAAGGAAGGATATCTTATTTATATGCTGTTACTTTAGCCAGTCCACCTTCCTATATAGCAAAGAATTAACAGCAATAAGATATTATCAAACATTATATTAAAATAAAAAAAGAAAAGCCAAATAAACCATAAAAAAGGGTAATGCAATTCCGTTAATTTTTCAACAATTAATGTACCCATGCTGCTTGCTTTTTGTAAAATCTTATCTGAATTTTTTTAAGTATCTTGGGAAAACGTTTGATTATTACTATTTAATGTCTACCATATACTAAAGGAGCTGGTACAACTAAACAAGGGAGTACTCAGCTCTCATCATCTTCACAGTACCAAACCTGTCACTTCCTACCTTAACAGTTGTCTACAGATTCTGAAGCATGTACAAATGCAACATGAGTATGCACAGATACAGTGATTGAAGGAGGGAAAAAAATCTTAGTTTTGTGTCCTGTCCCAAGTTGCACATCCTAAAAATTCAAGCTGAGGGGAAGCATGCTAAGAATCTCTATGCAAACTAACAGTAACGGTATAAAAAAAGATGGGGTTGATACCCAAACACTCAAACCCCATTAGTTCAAGTTATAAAATCTCAGATTAGATCTTAAATCAGACCAGTTGTAATTAAGTTCCCAGGCCCTTCAATGGTCTTGCAAACTTTCTCCTTCTATGTCCAGAGAAGTGTTTTGCTTACATAATTAAAATGAGTTACTTTCATGCAGTTTTTAAACATGTTGAAAAATACCATACATACACTCTTAAAAGAAACAGTCCTGTTTTAGGGTGATTTACTTGAGTAACATGCACTTACTGAACTTTTCAAAGTGCTCGACACTAAAAGCTACTTATACATAATTTATGTCATACTTGCTGACTGCACTCTGTTCTTATACTTCATGCCTGCCATTCTCATGAGCATAATAGCAATAATCCATCATGTATATGTATAGCATTCTGATGCTGTTTGCAGGTTGATAAGGATAAAGATACAATGAAAAGATAAATAGATGGTCGTTGCACCAAAGCCCTGGGGTTATTCAATTTTATGAGGGAAAACTTTACTCTTCCGTATTTATATTAACTCTTGGGTACTGTGTTTTATACTACAGTGCTGTACTATAGTGGTAAGTGTTAACTGTCCATGTTTCCTTATAGGACATGGTTAATCAATGCAAAGTCCAACTGCCTTTTGTTCTTAGTAGGGCAATATTTCAAATTTCTTTAATACATTTAATTCTCTCAGAACCATGGGGGCTTGCAAATTTATAATAGCTATGGAGCTAGACTTTATATGTATACTTTATTTTTCAGTAGCATCAAGGTAAAAAAATAGAGATTTGTATTCAAATATTGCCATCTCAAAAGGGTTTATTAGAAGTTAGCTGATCATATGGCTCAAAATCCATGTTTGTAGTATATAAAACTGCAAATTCCTTTTTTATCAACATTTTTTGGGGGGTCAAGAGGTGTGATACTTCTCAGTGAGTCTTTCAAACACGTACGACACAGCTTCTTAAGGCAGCATGTGGATGGTTTAACCTCTAGCTTGTTCATGTATGCCTGACTCTTTCACGAACAAAAAGAGAACTTACATATTAAAATAAGCAAACAAGAAAAGAGTTGGTCTGAATAGATAAGTTAAAGAAGAGCTGACTAGCTTTGTGGGAAATGAGCACTGATCTTAATGTTTATAGTTTTCAAAATAAAAAAGGATCAGCTGAAAATTACATGCAGTAAAACACGATGAAAGTAATAATAAAGGATATTTATCATATGCATTAAGGTTTATAGGGCTCTAAGTGATTATTTTTGAATATGTCTATGATGTGTTAGTGGCACTGCTTTCAGAGATCAGCTCTGAATAAAGCAGAGCTGTGAATAAATTTCTGTTAAGAAATTAAAAAAAGTTTTGTGACATATAGTAGCTTCATGCAGAGACACTGACAAACTATGAATCAGAGTTTCCCACTGAGAGGCAGCCTAATGAGACAGGTGGAGAGCTGCACTAGCGTGGCTGTGCTGCTGTATTGGGTTTGCATGGCAAGGTTTGGTAGTGGGGGGTCTACAGGGTTGGCTGCTGTGAGATGCTGCCAGAAGCTCCCCCACATTCAACAGAGCTAATGCCCGCTAGCTCCAAGATGGACCCACTGCTGGCCAAGGCCTCTAGGATAGCATACCTAAGTAGAGGAAAAACTGAAGTGGAACAGTGAGGAGACATGAGGAAAATGTGACAGCAAGAACTCTGCAGACACCCAGGTCACTGAATGAGAATGGGAAGGAGGTGCTTCAGGCACTGGAGCAGAGATTCCCCTGCAGCCCATCGTGAAGACCATGGCGAGGCAGCTGTGCCCCTGCAGCCCATGGGGTCCATAGTGGAGCAGAGATCCACCTACAGCCCATGGATGCCCAAAGGAGGCTTGACCCTGAGGGGAGCCTGTACTGGAGGAGGCTCTTGGAAGGACCTGTGGAGTCTTGGAGAAAGGAGCCCACATTGAAGCAGGTTCACTGGCAGTGACCCCTTGGGGGATCCATGCCAGAGCAGCCTGCTCCTGAAGTACTGTACCCGATGGAAGGAACCTACACTTGGAAGAGTTTGTGAAGAACTGTAGCCTGTGGGAAGGATTCATGTGGAAGAAGTTGGAGAAGAACTGTCTTTTGTGTAAAGGAGCAGGGGAAGAGTATGAGGAATCCTTACTCTGATGAGGAAGGAGTGACAGAGACAGCATGTGTTGAATGGACCACAACCCTCATTCCCTGAGAAGTGTTTGTTGGGGAGGAGGTAGAGAAATCAAGAGTGAAGTTGAGACTCAGAAGAAGGGAGGGATGGGGGGGAAGGTGCTTTAAATTTTTGTTTTTATTTCTCATTATTCTCTGATTTTGACTGGCAATAAATTAATTTACCTGAGTTAAGTCTGTTTTCTTATTGATGAGTGATCTCTCTCTGTCCTTTTCTTGACCTACAAGTCTTTTTTATATTTTCTCTTCCCTGTCCAGTTGAGGAGGGCAGTGATAGAGTGGCTTTAATGGGCACCTGGCATCCAACCATGGTCAATCCTCCACAGCTCCCTTTAATTCTGGGGTGTGATTGGGACTCTATTCTCTGCTCCAAGGGCTGTTGTGATTTAACCCCATTTGGAAACTAAATGGGTCTCCAGGGGCTTTGTCACTCCCTGCAGTGGGATGGGGAAGAGAATTGGAAAAGTAAGAAAACTCGTGAGATGAGATGAGGTAACAGGTAAAGCAAAAGCCGTGCAGGCAAGGAAAACAATAAAAGAAATTCACTGCTTTCCATGGGCAGGCAGGTGTTCAGGCATCTCCAGGAGAACCTGGTCTTATCACACAGGCGGGTGAGTTGGAAAGACAAACAACATCACTCTGAATGTCGCCACCCCACTTCTTTCTTCTTCTCCCAGCTCTATATACTGAGCGTATATGGTGTAAGTTATCCCTTGGGTCAGTTTGGACCAGCTGTTGCAGTTGTGTCCCCTTTAATTCTTGTGCATTCCCAGCTTCGCTGCTGGTGTGGAGTGAGAAGCAGAAAAGGCTCTGCACAAGCAGCAGTAATGAAAATATCCCTGTATTATCAACAGTGATTTCTGCACAAAATCCAAAACACAGCCCCATACCAACTACTATGAAGAAAATTAACCTCATCCCAAGCCCTAGTAAAACCTTTTACATTTTAGAATTAAATTCCTTCTCTGTGTAAGTCACTGGTGATAATTCCTATTGCCTTTAACAGGACTCAGTCTGACCTGTTTTAGAGTCTGTTCCAATATGTGGATAAGTATTATGGGGCTCCAACAGTAAAGAAGAAATTGTGTATGAACAAAATTAGAAAAGCTGAGGCACAAATACACACAATATGAAACTTGGGTAAAAAGAAATATGAGAAAGTTCCTCAAATTCATTAGAACAGAGAAAAGATGAAAGAAATAAAATTTCTATTATTAAAGAGAAATGAGGACCAAATAACAAATGACATAATGAAGGGCAAAATTGTCACTATATTTTTTCTCCATTCTTCACCAAAGAGGTTAATTGTGACCAGAAGCTTAAAATAATTAACATTAGCAACTAAGTGCTAAAACTATAAAACTATGATTGGTTAACAGACAGAAAAGTTCTCAGATCACCACAATTTAACAACATTTTCCCCTAAAGTATTTATGATCTGAAATCTTTGAACCAATAGCAGTCACCTTTGAGAACTTTTCAGAAGAGAGAAAGGCTGAGGGGACATCTAATGGAAAAATACAACTAGTAAACTAAAAAGAAAAAGAGTATTATGTATCATGCCTAGCTTACGTTTAGAATGTTAAGGCAATAAATAATTAATAAGTGATTTTTCTCTCTGAGCACCTAGAAAATCTGAAGTTGATTAAAAGTAACCACAAGAGAGTAACTGAAATCACAACAGAGTTGCAAATCACAACAGGCCAGTCTGATACCATTCCACAGCAGCACAATTAAGGGAGTAACAGAGAAGTATTGACATACTTTTTCTTTGCTGACGTGACAATTCCATATGACACTGTCAGAAGTATGGTTGTATGTTCTCAATGGAAATTAGAGTAAAATCAGTTGAACAATTTAGCAGAAACATCTTAGCATCTGTTCGCTGATAGTCAGAAAGAAATAACTTGAGTGCAGCATTATGGAATATTTGTATTACAATTGAAGGACCCGTATGTGAGGATAACATTAACTAGGAACATTATAGAAATTCTAGAAGGTAGAATTATATTCAACATGACTTTGATAAACTGGAGAAATGGTCAAAGCAATAAAATAGAATATAAAAAAGACAAGCAAACTGCCTAGGAAGGAAAATGTAAAATTCAGAATGGCTTGCTAGGCAGATATTCTGCATAAAAAGGGCTCAGGATTACAATGGGTTGCAAACGGAACATTACCCAATATTGCAAAACCAGCAGAAAAAGGATGATTTAAAATATGTAGGTTCTGAGACACATGGAGTAACTATTTCACTCTAGTCAGCGTTTGTGAAGCCTTAAGAGGATTACTGAATGCAGTTTTAAGTCCTAAGGAAAGGAGGGGATGAGATAGAAGCAACAAAAGATGTGGAAAATATGACCAGTCTCAAAGAACGAATGAAAAATACGAAAAGCCTTTCTTATTTAGTCTTGAAAAGAGAACCTTGGTGTAATATGCTAACAGTCTTCCAATATACAAATTGTTGTAAGGAGAACAATAACTTGTAGTTAATGTTGTCACTAAACACAAAACAAAAATAATTGGTTGCAGTAGGAAGGATTTGTGTTGTGTAAATTTAGATTACAGTTAAGAACAGCTTACCTACATCAGTTGTGGACTGTCTGTCTACCTGTCCAGTCTACCTGGACTTTAATAAAGCCTTTCACACTGTTTGCCACAGTGGAGAAATTGGCTGTTTGTGGCTTGGATGGGTGCACTGCTCACTGAGTATAAAACTGGCTGGATGGCTGGGTCCAGAGAGTGGGGTGAGTGGAGTTACATCCAGCTGGTGTTCCTCAGGATTCAGTATTGGGGCCAGTCCTGCTTAATATCTTTATCAATGATCTGAATGAGGGGATCAAGTGCACCCTCAGCCAATTTGCAGATGACACCAATTTGAGTGGGAATGTTGATCTGCATGAGAGTAGAAAGGCTCTGCAGAGGGATCTGGATGGGGGACATAAACCAAGAATAATTTGATGAGTTTAATGTGAAGTGTTGGGTCCTGCACGTGGGTAAGAACAACTGCAGGCAATGCTACAGTCTTAGGAGAGAGTAGCTGGAAAGCTGTATAGGGGTGCTGGTTGACCACCAGCTGAACATGAGCCTAAGTGTGCCCAGGTGGCCAAGAAGGTCAATGGCATCCTGGCTTGCCTCAGAAGTAGTGTGGCCAGCAGGACCATTGCAGTGATCATCCACCTATCCTCGGCACTGGTGAAGCCATATCTCGAGTGAGTGTCCAGTTCTTGGCCACTGCCTTCAGGAATTGAGATGCTGGAGTGGGTCCAGAGAAGGCCAGTGGGACTGGTGAGCAGTCTTGGTAACAACTCTTAGGAGTGGCTGAGGAAGTTGGGGCTGTCTAACACAGGATAGGGAGCTCAGGGGAGACCTTTTCACTCTCTACAAGTACCTTAAAGGAGGTTGTGAACAGGTGGGGGTCAACCTCTTCTCCCAATTAATGAGGGACAGGGCAAGAGGAAATGGCATCCAAGTCATGCCAGCAAAGGTTTAGATCGGGTATTAGAAAAAATTTAATCACAGAAAGGTTTTTCAAGGATTGGAACAGGCTACACAGAGAAGAGATTGAGTCATCATTTCTGGAGGTATTTAAAAGAACTGTAGATGTGGTGCTTGCTGATGTGGTTTAGCAGTGAATTTGAAGAGCTGGGCTAAAAGTTGGACTCAATTGTCTTAGAAGTCTTTTCCAGCATATTTTATAACTATAAGATTACAGTTATTTCAAAATGTCTTAAAAGAAAATTACAGCCTTGATATCAGAAAATTTGGGAGTTGTTCTCTTGGTTATTTATTGTAATGTGTATAATGAAGAAATAATATTTTCCATATATTATAGCAAAAAAGATTTAAGTAAAAGAGTTTAGTAAACCTTTTTTTCTCCCTGTGCTGAATGAAATGCACAATCTACAATATAGCAAGTGTAGAAGTAATCATTACTTCAGCATATCTTCTTTAATATATTTATTTATATTTCAGCATAAAAGGTTTTTTCTGAGTGACCCAGATCTTGAGGTTTCTTGAAAAAAAATCACATTATCTGTAGTTATAACTTCTTTTCAGTCTCCAAACATACTAAAGGTCAGAGACAGGAATTGACTTTTACTAACTTGTGTGGAAATGGAAAACGAATCTTTGATCAAAACCTTTAGTCACTAAATAATTAAGGATTATCAGGATGGATAAAATCTTGGAAAAACTTATCTGAAGGTCAGTGTAACCCTGATTTGGTTGAAAGGATTCATCAATGCCTTTAGAAGTGTTTTTGTTGCACTAATAAAATAAAATTTTATCGAAATGTGGGAAGGTAAAATGAATTGGGTTTTGTGTTGGCAACTTAATCGTGAAAGGAAGATTAACTCTGATGCATGGGATGGTCCAAGATGAAAAAAAAAAAAAAAAGTTCAATTCTGAGCAGTTATAAAATATATTTCTTACTTTGTATAGAAAATATTGCAATGACATATATATCAAATAATTCCTGATAATGCCACTGGAATGCGCAATATTCTTTACATTCAGTAGTAGTTAGCTGTGCTTTTCATTCCATCTGTGGCATTCGTGGGATATTTAGAGTCAGACATAATTTCATTATTATTCTGACTTCTCTCAATCAGTCATTGTCAAAGGATGCATCTGACGTTGGCCTCCACACGCCTCCACATGTGATATCTCCACCAGGATGAGATCTGTTCTGCCTTAATTGTGAATGTCAAGTTCCTTACAGTGGACAGAGACCACCCTACACTTTTTAGCGTACTCGCAATTTGTTTCTGAGTTAAATCAAAATGAAAAATAATTCATTAAACTGCCTCAGTCTTTGGGGAGTCCCTTAGAAATGCCTGTAATCTTAACTGGTTCTATCATTAATCAGACACTTAAGAGTGGCCAAGTACTACTAATGAAGACTAATTTTGAGTTTGTTTTTTATGATTATTACTTGAACTCAATCTGGACAGCATGTACCCAATGGACAAAAAATACATTCATCTACAACCCCTGACTTTTCGCCAACCTATTTTCAAAAATATCACTGAAATAAATGAACCATGTCTTAATAGGATTCCTCTCTTTTCCCTGTATTAATAAACATAAACAAAATAAAGATAAATTCAAAATTAATTTAAAATACATTTTTCCAATATTAGTTTTAGAGTTCACTTCTTAACACTTAGCCTTCTAAGAACACTTAGAATTTTACCACTTTTGATGTCAGAAATTATACAGGTAGACTTACCATTCACTGAATGTGACTTAGGTTATGGACTAGGATACAAATAATGACATTATTCAGTCCTTATTCACATATATAATAAAGAACACAGAGAGAATATAATATGTAATCAATTGCTATTAATCTGAGTGACTACTCACAAAAGAAATAATATATTTATTAGAATAAAGTTTTCCTTTACAATGCAAGTGAGGAACAGGATTTTCAACACCTTCTAATTGTCCTCTTAATAAGTCAGAAAGAGATCTGACTGCGTAGTTCTCTGTGAATACAGTATTTCCAAATTAAATTAATTGCTTTGAAGAAACATGACAAGAACAATTAAATGTAAATGCTGATCCTGGCCAGTGTGTCTTGCTGTTGCATGCTCCAAGCCTCTGATTTGTAATATTAAAAAAATTGAATAGATTTAAAGTTTGCTAAAATTGCCTTCTCTTGTATATGAAACATTGTATATAAACGGGTGTAAATTTTTTTTTAAAGTCTTAGTTAAAAGACACCAAAATACAATATACTTTTGGAACAATAATTAATTAATCACTATATCTTGAATTTTTTGTGAATATTGTCAAAAACAATGTATTCAATTCTATATTGTATATTCAATCAATTGAAATGATAACAATTTAAAAAATTCTTGAAAATAAATAGGTTGGGTAAAGAGTACATTCTGTTGAATCTATTTGCAGTCACAGGATCACAGAATCATTTAGGTTAGAAAAGACCTCTGGGATCATTGTGTCCAACGTTTGACCAATCACCACCCTGTCAACTAGATCATGGCACTGAGTGCCACATCCAGTCATATCTTGAACACCTTCAGGAACAGCTTCAGTGATTCCCCCACCTCCCTGGTCATCCCCTTCCAACATTTAACAACCTCATCTGTGATGAAGATGTCCAGATGTCCTGATGTCCTGATGTTCAGTCTGAACCTCCCCTGGCAGAGCTTGAGGCCGTATCCTCTTGTCCTATCTCTGGTTGCCTGCCAACCTCCACTTTGTTACAAACTCCTTTCACAGAGTTGTAAAGAGCAGTAGGGTCGCTCCTTGGTCATTCAATGGAAAAAAAGAAAGAAAAAGATAAAGCCTAACCAACTTCCTCATACTTTAAAAAGTGATTCTACAGTCTTTTAAAAGTGATTCTACAGTCTTTAAAAGTCTTTACTTGGATAAAAATTTGCACAATAATAGATGCTGAAAAATAGTAAAATTAAAAATTCAAATTTTTCAGATTATATGGAGTTTATCAATCCCAAATTGATTTTAGAAAAAAAAAATCAGTTTAAAGACACAGTAGATTCATAAGCTTTAGAATTATTTACAGCTGGGTTTTGGACACCATGGATAATGTATTTTGTTTAATATCACATTTGTTTTGAAAAGTATCTTAGAATGGTAATGACACATTAGACTTCCTAGTATGGATTTCTGTTTCATGTACACAGAGACATTTTCCAATGACGTTTTATGATACATTGAGTACTAGAACTAGTACATAGAATTACATAGGGATGTGAAAAGAAACGTCACAAAGCAATACAGAAACATACTTTGCTATGCAGAACATGAAATAAGATAAAAAATACTGAGTATTGGAATATATTAGAAGTTTAAGTTTCAAAAGATGTTTCTATTTATAAGACATTATTTAATTATTAAATAATGAATGACAACTTTCTCCTACATGATAAAATAGGAATGTATACATACAGAAAAATCAATGAAAGCATAAAACAATTGACAAGATAGCACTTGTGTCAGTCTCTGAGAGGGAAGAACTGACTCATTTATGCAGATTGTCCATGCAGTCTCTGACCACTCCGGGAGACTCAGGAGAAGTGGCTCTAAGGGAGAGCAGCTCCACAAGGATCTCACAGATGTTTTCAGCAACTGTTCCAGGGCCAGTGGGTGTTTCTATACCCTGGTTCAGCCTAAAGCCAAGTTAGTCAGAATAGCCTGGCACAGAAAAGCACTCTCAAGATACAAATTCAGATGCTCAAGTCAATGCAGATTAAACAGCAATGCTGACTGACATAGATGGAGCCTCAATGAGGCACTTGTACTGCCTTTGGCACTGGTACTGCTATCACTGCCAGGCTTTGGTGTTCACTTGCATCGTGTGGGACCCTCAGCAAAGACTATCAGTTCAGAGGGAACTTCTTTTGAATCTATGAAAATGTCAAGTGTTTTCATATCTTTCTTCAACATTAAGACTCAATCTATGGGGATAAAGAATACTAGAAATAACAGAATAGAATTGTTATCAGGGCATATATGAAGACCTCTTAAACAAAATTATGAAAATAAATTTTAAAATAAATAAAAATAATAAAAGAAAGTAAAATAAAGAATAAAAAGAATGTATTTTATGCATATTAGCTGAATAAGATACAGAATTTTCCCTATATCCTCTCTAGTCTCAAATGTATTTTTTAATATCAGTATACATTTTACTCAGAAAAATATGTTTCAGATGTTACTTTGAAAATCCCATATGATTATATTTCAATTACAATTTATCAAAAACCAATCACACTGACCAGTCAGCAAAATCAAAATTGTTATTGTCTTTGCTTATGGCAAAGCCTGATAATCATTCAGTCCCCCATAAAGTGTTTTGAAACCAAATTTCTGAGAAATACAAAACAATAAGGCTTGAAAATTTGTTTTATATATACACTTCTGCTGGATTTTTAATTCTTTTATTGTGATTACTAATCATTATTTATTGATATCCATATACTGGTAATCTGTTATTGCCATCTTTGAGATGTGTTATTCAGTTTTGAGCAAACTACTGTAATCTGTTTGTTTAGTATTCCATGCTGAAAATATGGGATGAGAACAGCATGTGTTATTTTGTGTTAAATTAGATTTCAGGCAATAGGTATTTTTAATTTATAATCACCAAGGTTACATGTTACAAAATAGCAAAAAACAATCTTAATTCCTTTCCTGATTATTGTTATTAGAGTGTGGCTGCAAGTGTTGTGTCCACGTAGTAGAAAACACATAAAAGCTCCCTTTAAAATGCTATCATGGTTTTTTTGAAGCACTCATTATGTGGAAAGATTACCAAATGTTGCAGTCTGCACTTCTTGTATTAGGTCTAGTTTTGTCACATCACCACAGCCTGGAATGTATTTAGCACTAAGGGAGGCTGACACAGGGCTCTGCTTCAGGGATTTTTGAGGCTCAATTTCATACCGTATGAGTTATAATTACACTTCTTCAGAGTAGGAGGATGTTTTGTCAAAATCTTCAGAATGTATAAGATATCATTTCAAGACCTATTTGTAGCTCTGGAACAACAGACAAACAAATACATTGAAAATATAGTCAGGTTTTCTTTGCTGTACACTGCAATGATACAGCTCTTTTTATTATGATACTATAGTATCTTTAGTTTCACAGGATTCCTATTGTCTCTGCTTCTGTTTAGAGAAGCTTTCATGATGTTGTATGAATCACAATTCTTTGCAGCCCACATAAAATTTGTACTAAATATATTTTAAAATTAGATACCCCCAAATTTATTTTAAAGTCCTCCTTCATGCCCCGGTAATAACCGGAAGGGGGAAAAAAAAGAATATGATGTAGCCTTACTGCAGTGAGTCAGTGAGCACTCACAATCGAATTACCTCTAAATTCTAGCTTTTGCACATATGTGGCAGAATAAGACAGGAAAGGCTATAGTTTGATAAACACTTCTTTTGGCACCTGTGCTGTCTCAGGCAGTGCCTACATTTCTGATGCTCCTTATCTTCACTTCCCTTTGTTAAAAATAACGAGGAAAAGTGGCTTATTTTTACTCTGGATCAATTTTTCAATCTCACAGTCCAGACCTGCAAACAGTTGTGTTAGCTTAACTGAGAAAATGGCATAAGGACTACACTGATAGCTGAGAACTCCTTAAGAAAAACTAATGCTGAAAAAAATGTTCTTCAAAATACAGGTAAAGACATATATTAAATAAAATTACTTTTTCTGTTGTGTGTAAATATGAAGAAGTCAAAAGGAAAATTTATTTGGAAACAATTACTCAACGATTTTTCTATTGTGCATTACTAACTTTTTTGCAATCTTGATACTTGTAGTACACATCATTGTTTTTTTAATCATAAATAAGTTAATCATGTTTTATTTGGTTTTTTAGGTGCAAAATCCCAGCAGATAAGAAACAAACTCCTCCTATTTTAACCCCAGCTATTTGTTCTCTCCAGGAAAACCACACTTTATTAAATTGTCTTTTTTATGTTTAAATAAATGGGAAGAAACAAGCTTAATCCAATTTTCAAATTCTTTTTATGTGTGTGTCTTCTGAGTGCTTATTATTTTTTCTTTTTGAATTCCTATGGCATGATTTAACATGGTCCTTAATAACCTCAAAAAATCTTTAATAGATTTTCTTACATATAAAAGGACTTCATTGATAGCTTATCAATTAGAGAACATACAAAAAACCTGGATAATAGATTCATCAGGAGCCTCTGTTCTCACAAGAAAAATGTGACCTGAAAAATTCTTTTACTAATGGCTAAACCAAACAGATTCCAGAAGTTGATTCTCGAATACATTTTGGGTTATACTGCATTACTTCATTTCTATCAAGATATGCTAGGTTAACGCAGCATGGTGTATGGGCAAAACATAAAAACTTTATAATATATGGTCTTTCTTCAGTCCCTGAAGAAGTTACATAATGAAACCTCCTGCAGGCTCCCACATGTCAGATGAAGCATGTGTTAAGGAAAAGCCAACACAGATTCACCAAGGGGGATTTACACTTGACAAATCTGATTGCTTTCCATGACAAAGTAACTTGCTTGGCTGATGTGGGACAAGCACTGGACATCGCCTACATGGATTTCTTCAAGGTCTTCAGTGCGGTTTCCCACTGCCTTTTCCTAAAGAAACTGGTGCACTGTGCTCCAATGGTCTCTGCTGTGGGTGGGGAACTGACCAGACACACATAGAGGGTACTGGGAAACATCTCCTTTTCAAACTGTCAACCTGACACAAATGCTGTCTCCCAGGGATCACCATATTGGGGCCATAAAAGCTTATTCTGCTCATTTTGGAAGATGGGATCAAATGTACTCTGATAAAGTTTGTCGACAAATTGAACGGGGAAGTGGGCACTTCAGAAGGGAGAGTCCTACAGTCTTCCTGTAGGAAGACCTGGCTGGGTTGGAAGAGTGGGTTAACAAGAGCCTTATGAAGCAGCCTGAAGGAAATGAACCTGAAGGACCTGGTGCACAACAAGCTCCATATGAATGGACAGTGTGCTGCTGCAGCAAAGAAAGGCAGCAAGATGCTGGATTGCATCAATGTGGGCATCACCAGCAGAGATAACTATGTCATTATCCCACTTTGTCAGGTCACTTCTGGAGTACTGTGTTCAGTTTTGGTCTCCACTGTACAGACTGGAGAGGGTCCAGAGAAGGGCCACAGTGATGTTCAAAGAACTGGGAAGCCTCAGAGGTGAGGAAAGGCTGAGAGAGCTGGATTTGTTCAGCCTTGAGAAAAGGAGAGGCATAGAGGAGACTTTATCCCCATGTTCCAGTATTTAAAGGGTGGGTACAGAGAAAATGGAGACTCCTTTGTACAAAGAGTCACATATGAGGGTGTGGTGGCCAGGAAACACTAAAGAAGCCCAGAGGACTGGCTGCACCCTCTGATTCAGGCACCTTCACACACAAAAGTAGGATACGGAATGAGCTCCTCACCCGAGGGAGCTATTCCTGGTTGACTTGTTAGGCACGCAGGTGGAGGCAGAGAAGGACAGAGAAGGACAGAGAAGGGACCTCGTATAGATTCCATGTGAAGGTTTATTAATTTGAAAGGACAAAGAGCCAAAAATAACAGAGGGTCCGGGGACTTTATACTGAGGGAGGGAAAGGAGGGGATAAGGGATACAGCCACTGGGACAAAGGGAGGGATGCACGGTTGAAGCTGAGGGAACCAATGGGAACAGCACAGAGGAGGGAACAAGGGAAGCAACCAATGGGATGTCAAGGAATATAGAACTTTGTAGAACTAATACATAGTTAACTAAGGGAAATGAATATTCACAACTTCATACATAAAACTGGGAGGGGAAATAGGAACATAATTATACATAAAATACACAAATCTCTAAACTGGGGGATTATGGGTTCTCACCCTAACCACGGAGTGTGTTGTTAGACATTGGTGCCGGACCACAAGATGCTGGTTTTTGTTGTGTCTTCCGAGGTCAGGGTGGCTGCAGCCACCTGCACTGCCACACACATGAGAAAGACAACGGGTAATGGGTAGGAGTTGTGCCTAGAAAGATTCTAACAGAACACAAGAGAGAATTTTTACTCATTAGGAAGAATCAGGCATTGGAATAATCGTCCCAGGGAAGAAGTGGATTTCCCAACAGTGGACACTTAAGATTTCACTGGACATGAGGCTGAACCCTTCTGTCTAGACCATGCTTTTGCTAAGAAAGTTTGGAGCAAAACCTAGAGGTTCCTTCCAACCTGGTGTCCCATGCTTCTATGATCCTATGAAAAGAGATGGATGCAGTTATTTTTTTAAAATCTAATCCAATTTCTTCTAAATTTTAAGATCTTATCCTTTCCAAGGAAAAACAGATAAAAAGGTTATTGATTGTCTTAATTAAAATTTAGTCAATGAATGCTCCTCTACAGGGGAAATACAATAACAAATTTAGTTGTGCACAAAGGAGTCTGCAAATTGTAAAGGGACTATCTCAAATGTCTTCTTTTTATACTCTCAATAACAGAAGCTATTAATTTATTTTTGTTTAAGAGATTCTTCAGTATTTCCAGTCAATGTCAGACACATTTCTTTTTCAGTTATTTTTTTCCTCTAGTAGGCTCCTTCTCCTTTATCTGGACGGCATCTTGAGTTTTTGAAAAAATGATTAGACAAAACTTATATCTACTTTTTTACATAGTAGTGCCCTATTTATTTGTTCTTTCATAAGTTGAGGTTATGTTTGTTTCTTTTTTTTAATGTAAAAATTATTTAATATCAAAATATCAGAAAATTCATGCATTTAATTTTGAGCCTCAGTATACCAGCAGCTTAAGAAATATAACCATAGGGTCCCATTGAAAGAAAAATCAACATCAATGGGACCAGGGCCACAGAGAAGAATTCTGAAATAACATTTGTTTTTACAGGCATTTGACTTTCACCTACTTCCTTTTCTAACTTGGAGAAATTTTCTGACAATCATTTTTAATTTAAGTAAATATAATTTTTCCTTGTTAAATGAGCAGAATTAAGTCACATTTCCTTGTAAAAGGACATTAATTTCCTCCTGTATTATTTTAATTACCACTTCAAGAGACTATGTACATTCATCTCAAGTACTTAAAAAACAGTCTTTATGATGACTCTGGAATAAAACTGCTCATATATTTATTCCAATGTCAGGGTTGAAAGTCATTCTTCCACTGCTGAGCTTGCTAGGTCTTTTTCTTCCAGGAATCTATTTGATTTTAAATATTATTTTGAATTGTCAATTTTGTATGTTGTTGTATTCTGTCTAGCTGAGATTAAGTTAATTTTTCCTGTATCAGCCCTCCCAGTGCTGTGCCGTGCACTGGCAGCTGGAGAGGTGTTGATAACACACCAGTGTTTTGGGTACAGCTGGGCAGGGCTGGCACAGCACCAGCGCTGTCTCTCAATATTGCCCCCTCATCAAGGGGCTGGGAGTGGGCAAGATCCTGGAAGGGGACATGTTGTAAGGTGTTTTGAATCATGACAGTGTGCCCCAGCCAAACCATCTGCAGTTACTACTATTGGAGAGCTCAGAGAGAGACCAGGTTGGAATTACCCTCAACAGCTTCACTTGGCCCTCCACATTCAGGTGTAGCAGGTCAGCTCCTGGAGAGTTTTTAAGCCCAGCCAGAAGGTTCAGGGAGAAGTGAAGAAGAGATGAGAGGGGGGCTTGTATCTGCTCTCTGGCCTGTGCTGTCTTGTTTGGGTTTCCTGGACTAACTTGGCTGCTGATCACTGGATGGATTTTGTTGCTGCCATCATCTTGACTCTGCTTGCCTGGATCTGGAGTATCAAGTACTGAAAGATAAACTGTGCTGAATTGGGAAAAGAGAAGCTAAAAGGCTAAATACCAAGACAGCAAGGAATAGATAAAGAGGACTGTGCTACCCTGGATTAGGAACCAATCCTATTTTCTGAAAAGTGCGTGCAGAGCTCTTAGACAAAGTAAAGAGACAAATCAAGTAATGTGTAATCTCATGCACAGCAGTTGCAAAATGTATATGTGCTGTTTTATAAATGTATAAGTACTGTATTAGGTATGAGTTCTGTGTTAAGTTGTAAGTTATGTATAAATAAGTGAGCTATATAGGTTATGCATAAGTATGTAAAAGTAGTATAATGTGTAAGTACAGGATAAGTAAGCATAATACACAAAAGAGGTGATAAGTAGCTATTATTGTACAAATTAGAAGATGTGTGAGTTCCTGCATGATGCCCAAAGAGGTGATGCATATTTAAAACAATAAGAAGCTTCTGTGTAATCACATTGATTTGTTGAACAGAAGTGCTGAGTTCCTGCAGGGACACAATGAGGCCAGCTGACCTAAACTGACCAAAGGGATATTCCATACCATTTGACACCAGTTCAGATATAAATCCAAGAAAAGGAGGAGTGTTGTAGTGTGGGGAATCCTTACAACAATATATAAGACAGCGATGGACTCGGAAGGAAGGATGAAGTGATATTTTTATAGATGTTCAGAGATGATTTATTCCTCCATCCGCATGGCTGGAGTTCCCAGGCAGACTCCTGGGACCCTGCTTTTCTCCCGCAGCCGCCAGGCACCCAAACCACCCAATCAGGAACAGGTATGGGGCACAGGTGACATGGGGACAGGGACAGACCTGTACCCTGCAGGGTCCCTCCCCCCGAGGATTTCAGGGGAGAGGCACCTCCACAGAGGAGGAAAGGGGGGGGCATTTGTTATTTATAGTGGTTGCTTTCCAGAGCAACTCCTCTGTGTGCTGAAGCCCTGCTGCCTGGGAAGTAGCAGAACATCAGAGGGGATTGAGAGAAGAAGTTGCAGAGGGGAAGGAGAGAATAAGTTTTTTTCTCTTTGCTTGTGAATGCACAACCTTTCACCTTTGCTTTAAAAAATGGCCTTATTTCAACCTATGAATTATTTTCCATTTTATTTTCACTCTCTGACCAGCTGAGAAGGGGGAGGTAACAAAGCCTTGGTAGACATTTGGCATCCAGCCAAGATCAACCCATCACAGTGCTATTCCTTTTAGCACCTTGTCAAGATATATTTATCCCCTCAGCTCTAATCTTAGCCCTATTTTTTCCATTCTGACTTAATTTTTTCTGTGTATGACAAGTATTTGTTCCTGTCTTAGCTACAATGTTTGTGTTTTTAAATACCAAATTAGAAACACTTAGCTAACATTCCATGTGGAAGATCCGTTGTACTATTAATGCATAACTCATAATTTGAAAGAGATTCACTTTAAAGAAACATGGAAGTGTATAGAGGGCAAGAATAATGAGTCTGGGTTTGGAGTTAAACTGAGGTTTCTCCAATGGGTCACAGCGTGGGAGACTGAATCACAAATATGATAAGATACTTGAAAATCTTGAACCCATTGTGGGGCCTACCTTGCTCTGTCTCCTTTAGGTATAAACAGGTCAGTCAACAAAAAATGATGAAATATCTTCACTTCAGAGCTTGGTATGTTAAGGAAAAACAGCCCCAGTGAAAATTTCCTTCTTTCTAAGCGTGTAGTTTGCTCTCATTGCAAGGGATTGCAAACCTCCAAATTAGAAGCAGACTATAAAGCTGTGGATAGTGTTTTCTCTAGCTATTTATGAATCTGTTCATTCATATATACAAGTATAATGTATAATTCACAGTTCAAATATTTTTAAAAGTCACTTATTGCATTCATGTCTGTAATGACTTTAAATTTACTGTAGAGTTTTGCTGGACTCTATCTCTTTTAAGAATAATCTTTCAAATTTTATGTAAAGCAGGCTTAAAAAAAGTTTATTAGTGACCTAGTAATATTTTTGTCAAAAATAATAACCACCCCATGTTGCTTGTCTTTGTTTTCTAGTTAGTCAAATATTTTACTAGCTCTAGGCTATAATATCTGTCATTTATTGTAAGAAATGGGGTGGAGTAGAGTTCTTCCAGTCACAGCTGATGACACATAATTATATACCAGAAAACAGAACTCTCCAGGGGAAGAAAAGAAGTCAGATTATGTTCGAGTGAAATTGTTTAAGGCTATTTTGGATGGCATGGGTATTTATGAGCTCTATTAATAATAAATGAACTAATGTTGCAGTTCAACAATTTGGAGACAACCTCATCTGACCGTTGAGAAGATGTTGGCTCTCTGGCAATAATGAAACTGTATAAATATTAATATCTTAAGAAAATAAAACCTCTTATCACTCTATAATGGTTAAAAGTACATAAAATGTAATGAAAATATGAAAAGTATTGGGTAATGAAATTTGTGATAGCGATGTTTCTCCAATTATAGTTTAAAACCACATTAAGTATTCTCTCAGTAACAGAAGTTATTACGCCTTCAACCAGTTACTTTGCCAAGAGTATTAATTACTTGTTGAATTGCAGTGCTGTAGAAATATGCAGATGCACAGAAATTTTGTAAGCCTTTGCAGATAAATTTTTGACGTACTTTTTATACCTTGTCCAGAAGATAAATGAATGTTACTTTATTCCAGGTAAGTTAAAAAAAAAAAAAAAGAAATAAGCCCCATTTAAAAGAACTTTTGCCATACTCACTTTGTAAATTTATGTTGTAGACACAAGAAAGACCCCACAAATGCCAGTAGAAACCTTCCAATCACTTTTCTCTTTGAAAATATTTGTAGCTACCAAGCTTGTTAACATTCTTTGGGAGGTTATTCTTACTTTGGAATATAGTTAATTCCACAAAAATTGTACAGTACCTAACAGGTTAGTAATTCCTTCATGCTTTCTACTTTTTTTGATCATCATTAGAATGACCATGGAGCAGGAAAAAAATATGAAACTAGGATTTTTCTTCATTTAATAAAATCTGAGGATGTGACACTGGTCAAATTGGGGATTGTAGCATACTGCATAATTAGGCAAATAAGAAGCACCCTCTGAATTGGGAGTCAGGATAGTTCTACTCCTTCCACTTGGTTTTAAAGCAAAGTTTATTCTTGCTGAGGGATTTCTATGTCTGCATGTGGTGTAAGTGCATCCTGGGAGTCCTAAACATCCTGGGAACTGGATCAAGAAGGAAGAAAAGACAGAAAACGTTAGAAAACTTTTGCAACTCTGCAAGTCACATATGCTTATTTCCCTGGTGAGTCCAGCAACACTGTGCAAGTTTTTTTTCATTCATTTTCCTACAGCTAAAGTGCCAGTTATATCAAACATTGAAAGAATATTTTCATCTCTGAATTTTATTATCCTTTACCAGGAATGGCAAAGGATTAAAAAACAAAATAAGTAAGACCAATTAGCTGCTTTTTTCTCCTGTCAATGAATTTAGTAATGCTCTTCAGTTGCCTAAATGTGTATCTGTATCATCACACAATTTCACATGAATACTCATACATTTATATATCAGATCTAACTGTTAAATAATTAAAGGATCCCTACCAGGACAGGACAGACATAAAAGAATGAGGATATGAACAATTTCGTAAACCTGATTCCTAAATGTAAAGCAGTACATTAAAGAATGTAAAGGTTACAGCTACAGTTCAAAGTCTAAAGAAGCAGCTACCAAACATGTTGAGCTTTTTCCACAGCTTGATACAGCTCTGTATATCAAGCTACTTCATAAACTACACTTCAATCAAAAAATGCAGCTCAGAGAATGATAGCCTAATAGAATTAGAATATTAGGAGAATCAAACACAAAAATTGCACGTGATCTAGGGAAGAATATTTTATTGCAAATTACCACAATGCATATGAAATGTGAAAAAACCAGCCTGCGCCGTAGGCCTGCAGTGGGATTTTGCTCATTACACCCAAGCTAACAGAATTAGGCATTTGGTAATTCAAGCACAGTGTAAAAAGCAACACTTGAGAACAAGTTATAAGATCTTTCAACAAAGAGGCCATTATTTCTTTTCCAACTCATAACAAACAATAGTCTCTCTTAGTATTGTCATGATACTGAATAGCTTCTACAGACGTTGTTTTGTGTGGTGTTCTTTAAACCCCTCTTGTTTGATATGCATGGACATACATGTGCATCCACATATAGACACATACAAAGACTAATTCAAAATTTTTGTTTAGTACCAGTTTAGTGGTTCTAATTATTCTATAACTCTTGCTGCCTTAGTACTACTATATAGCTGCTATAATAGAACTGTGTGATCCCCAAAATTCTAGACATCCATCTCATTTCTAACAAGGCATTAATAGGGTCAAAGATTCACCCTCATTCACTGAGTAACATTAAACATAAATAATTGGAGATATGCGTGCTATTTTTAAACAGCTAAGGGAATCTCTATACCAATATTTTATTTAAACCATTAGCAGTAAGATGGCAATATTGAATCCATTAATAATTTCCATTTTTTGAATTTATGTTTTACTTTTCTGAATCAGAAGTATAAATCTATCCTAATTATAACATTTTCTAGAACTCTGAGGGACTTTTTTACTTTCTCTTAATTATGATAAAGCATGGGTCAACTTGCAGTTGACCAGTACATGATAGGGCAAGACATACTTTTGTTTGAGGTATTCCTAATAAGAAGAACAAGAAATAAAAAAAATCTGTAGGTAAGTGTTGGTAAAAACAAGACCTACTAAATACATCATTCTTCATTGAAAAAGTGTTGCTGTCATTCTCAGGGCTAAGTGCAGATATCCTTGTCCATGAAGATCTGAGCTGTATACCGCTGAAGCTCATTATCCAAGTCTTCTCATAACAGCTCCACATCTCCCTGAGGTCAAGTGAATTTCCTTTACTTGTGCAAGATTTTTTTCTTGTGGCAGAATACTATTCCACACAAAAAGGAATTATAGTCTTTCTAGTTTTCTATCGCCTTTATTAATATATAATTTAACATTATCCTGATTTTAAAATGTTACATGCTACAGCGTGCTTTCTCCTCTCATACCTTATCACCAAATACTCTAATTTTGTTTCAAAACACTACTTACTATAGCAAATAATGTACTAGAGATTAAATACAGGGAGTATAGCTGTCATCTAGATAGATAATATCTACATGTAGTATGAGACCAATGTCTTAGATTTCTGCTTTTAAGCATATATTTTTCTGACACTTTTGAAGTCTTTCCTGTTTTCCAGATGTAGCTTATCTCTATAAAATGTTTCTGTTCTTTAATCACTTACTGTCTAAAAATATGACAAAAAGTCATAATTTAAAGTCAGATTCTGAATATAAAGAAATTTTTTTCAGTATTAGGGGAGTCAAGCATTTGGAGCAACCAGATAAGTTGTGAAATATCCATCCTTGAGAGTTTTCCAGACCCATCTTGATAGACTGGTCTGATCTATCAGCTGATCCTGGTTTGAGCAGGAGGTTGGATTAGAAAACTCATCAGGTTCCTCCCAGACTGAATTTTTCTATTAACCTATGCTGCTAATTCAAGTAATTATTGAATGTTATGTGTATTAAACTTTTCACTTACTGACTCTTAACTTATTGACTCTTACTTAATCCTAAACTCTCCCTACGGCTTCATCCAGCCATACATATAAACAGGAGTGGTGAAGTCTACCAGTGGCAGGGACTGTGGAACTGGGCACTATCTTAGAGAACAGGAAGTATGTTCCTCCTTTTTTAGTGCCTAGACATTTTGCATCCTAGGTACTGCAAGTGAAACCTTGTGTTTTCTATCATGCCCCATCTGTCCCTCTAACATCCAGGTGGTTATAGACAGTTGCAGATATAATCTTATTTTGGTTTTGCTTTGGTTTATACTTTAAAAGAGACTTCACCATGACACTTTTACTTCATAGCCTAAGGATAAAATGGGGATTGACTATTAGGCATAACTTTATTTGCAGAACATTGGGGTCTTCTGTTCAGTATGTTTTATATGAAATGGCAAGCTACCTGTGAAAAAATATCTCTGGCTTTCCACAATTTTCCCACCTTTATCCTTAGTCTTTATGACCAGTTAGTTGTTGAAACTCAAGATCAGATTTAAGTTGAAACTTAAGATTGGAAGTTTTCTTCTCACACTACCTGTTTCATTGTTAACTTCACACTTTTATTTCCATTCTATTTACACTTTATGGTCTGTACTGGACTGTATTTCACTTGAATTGGTCAGTTTCTTTCTGTCACATCTCCAGAAGAATACCATCAAAAATATACAATTGATATTTAGCAATGTCTTGGAGCTTCAAATTAAAAGAGCATGAGCAAAGATATAGGAGGCAATAGTTGTTAATCATCTTTATGTTGTATATTAACATTGGTTTTGAAAATATTTAACTGAGAAGATTTTCATATAGAAGACTAAGAAACTATCTTTTTAAAAAAGGCCCCTCCCAACAAATTTCTAAGCAACTGTTCCAAAGTGTGATGCTTTGTGATGTTTTCATAAACAGTCTGGCAATTATTTAACATTGACGAACAATATATTATTTTCTGCTTTAATTCTCAGAAATAATTGAGCTGTTTTGTATGACATTAAAGCTGAAACAAAAAGGAAAACCACAAAGAAAATCAATGTGAAGCAATCACTTGCAATGGAAAAACAGATACCAAAATAGATGTTTATAGATGTTTGGAACAAATGAAAGTAGAACCTTATAATGAAAATAATCAGACTACCTTAAAAATAATTTCTATTACCATCATCTAGTAAAATATCTGTTGAAATGTACTTGGAGAAATTAATGCTTGCCATTACTAAAGGCCAGTGCAGTCTAGAAACTAAGCCAAATTAGACACCTGTTCCCTCTGTCTTTAAATATTATTGTATTGCAATTATGCATTTATTTATGTCCTACAGTAACCATGTCTGGAGTATTCTGTGCACACACAGTAGAGTAATTTTACTTTCAGTGGCTTTCAGTCACTGTCATCTATGGACCATTAAGTGTTGAGCATAGCATGCCATAAGAACAGATTTACTCTTTAGGTCTAGTTCTGGATGAGAAGAGTTAGTATGCATCGATGAAATATTGTGGGATTTGAGATGATGGGTAACAAGCAAAGTAGTTTTTGCTTCACTGTATGCAAGGAAAATTCAAGAACATATGTAAAAAGCTGGCCCCTTTTCTAGACCTCAATTTGTAATTTCTGGGTGAAACTCTTCTCTTTCTGTGCCCAATGAGTTCATTGGGATCAAAATGTATGTCACCCAAAGCATTATGGAAATCTAGCTGAAAATATTTTTTTATAGAACCATTGCAGTTGAACTGAAGCTATTTTCATGACTTACTGGAAAATAAATATGACTCACACTCCCATTCAGTGCACTCCTGCACCTAATTGAAAAGACTACGAGGTTGTAAACCAGGAGGAATATTTGCCCATACACAGACTTCAAGCTCTTTGGTCATGGGCATGAATCTTGTGTGCTCAGGAAACTTGTACCATCTACAGTTTATTCATGTCCTGGTGGGGATCTTATACAAATTCAGTAACTGAACATTGCTTGGGCTGAAATAAAAAAAAATTGGACTATAATTTCTATTGTCCTTGCTTTCTCCCTTCCTCTGTAGTTTGGCATCTCTCTAAAACAACAACTGAAAACAAAGTTCTGTCTGAACATTAGGAACTATATCTGCCTGATCTTTACATTCAGATGATGTCTAAAAAAGCGATGTCCTACACTTTTCGTTTGTTAGTGTCTTTTTCCCATAGGTTAGCTTCCTTTAAAGGGAATGCCAGCTTTCTTCTTTCCTTCATTATTGCTGTCCCTCTGATGTACTACAACAGAGAGAAACCCATGCCTGAAAAAAGTAATTAGAAGAGAACTCTGTCTTTTGGCTCTGCAACCTAACACCAGCTTATATATGTGCCTGTGGGTATCTACAACTGAGTGGATATCAACTGAGGGAGTATTTAAACCTTTGCAGTGTGAATTTAAATCAAGACTGATCCTAGGCTTCTATATTTTCAGTTTCCCTATTGCTTTCCAACCCTTGACAGAGCGGCAGATTATTTAGCATAATTCTTGCTCTGTTTTCAGTCTGTACATATCAGTTTGTGATTTCTCAGTTGTGGTGGTGTACATATGCAAGTGAAATGACTCTATAAAGACATAGGAGAAAAATATATTTATAATCATAAAGGTCTGTACTATTCCTGTATTGTCCAATAAACCCAAAATTTATTTTTCAAGAAAATTAAAAAATGGGAAACATTTTCTTCTTCGAATATTAACTATAAAATGTGGACTAGCAGAAATCAAAAATACTTTCAAACTGTCTCAGCTCACTGCAGTAGAATAAGACCTGCGTAAATTCTACCACTCTCCCAATAGCTTCTTCAGCTGCAACTTAAAATGGCCTGATTAGATAGTGGCTCAGACTATCTCGCTAGAAGGAAATAATTTTTCTGTCTGTCTCTTTTTCTGAGCATTCAGCTTCTGTTGCGTACACATGAACTCCAAATACTGTTCTCCATAAAACAGTCCCTTTAGAATGCAAATGCCTCCCAAAATAATTCTGCCACACTGAATCTGGCTCCCCTGAGCTCCACCCTGTCAAAGAGTTATTTGTCACTTACATGAAATAGATATGAAAAATACATTGAAAAAATCCCAAACTAAACAGTTCTATTTTTGAATGTTATTAACTCATTAACTGCTGCAACCAACTCTATAAATGTTTGCAAAAAATGTGTTGCACAGTTTACCAGTTCTTTGCTCAGTCATCTTTTGTATTCAGTACTAACTTAAGCCAATTAGGGTAAATAAGGATGCTGGAATCTCTGGCTATCAACTGGTCAAATCCCAAAAAGTAATCAGATTTTTCAGGACCTTGACCAGTCAGACCATGTCACAGCTATTTCTGGTGAAACTAAAACAAAAATAAATTTAAATCCTCTGTAGTCTGGTATGATTGGGATGTTACAATCCTGTTGTTCTTTCTAAACACTTTAGCAGCTTTCATTTAAAAATTAACTCAATTAGGTAATTAATGTAACAAATTAATTTTAATTCTATAGCTTTTTAACTATATAATTAATTGATAAGTATGACTAATACCCATATTTACTCTCATTTTCTGAAGTCTTCCATATATGATATTATTAACATCCCAATAAAATTGCTGACATATATTGCCATAGAACCTTGGAAGCTGCAGCATTACAAAGCCAGTGCAAAATTAAGGTTTTCCAGCTGCAGTTCACAGTACTTATTTAAACAAAATATAAAGCTTTCAAAGTTTCTTCAGCTTTAAAGCAATAAAAAATTCAGGACCAAATTTTTATAATTGCTAACAAAGACTGTGGAGCCATGGCAGTTTATATTAGCCAGCCATTTGGCTTCTGGGAGTGAAAAGAGGCAAAGTGACTGCAGTGTTATTAAATGTTACATCAAGTCCACAAAAAGAGTTTGATGTCAGTGTCTTAAACAGTATAAATGAGTGAAGAGATAGCAATAAAACAGATGAGAATCAAGACCACTTCCTCTACGCAATACAGCATGGAAAGCTGCATCTTCCTAGTCACCAGCTAGCACAACTCGTGTTCTGGAAACTTCCCTCATGAATTCCAAGCAAGGAAACAAAACATGTTGAGAAACTTTCTGACTGATGTCCCAATTTTTATTATCAGGGAGAAAATGACCAGTGTCCAAAAGAAATATGAAGTTAGGAGAGGCAGTGGAAACATTGAATAGTGTTGGTGAAAACCCCAGATGTATTTGAAGCTTGATAGTAGGTTAAGGAAAGATGATTTCTGGAGGTCACTTGTCTTTGGTTAATTGTTATAATACGTACGACTTTCAGCTTCTGGTTAAATGTGACTCTCAACTATTTGTGAGTGTTTAGATAGGTGATATAACCAGCATACTTTTAATCTCAATTTAGTTAGAATTTTAGAAACTTATCTTTCAAATTGTCAAGGAAATGTGTCAAATTGTTAAAGGAATATTTCTACCCTCTGGCCTTAAATCAAGGTACATTTCTTTCTGCCAACTTGCAGTATTTAAACTCATTCATTCCTACTTACAGAAAATCCACATTAATAGTAATAATTTAAAACTGTCACTCAGCAAGTCCCAAGCATCTTCCTTTTTCAGAGAATTGCAGAATCATGGAAGGGCAGAGGTATAAAGGGACCTACATAATCTGCCTTAACCCCTCTGCACAAAGGTGTGCTAGAGTAGATTGATTAGGGCCATATTCTCCCAGGTTTTTAATATCTCCATGGGTGGAGACTCCAAAACCTCTCTTGGCAACCTATCAAGTACTTAATCATTCACAGGGTTATTTTAAATTTTTAAATATTTAAACAGAACTCCTGGGTTTCAGTTCATGCCCGTTGCCTCTTGTTCCTTTACTGAGCACCACTGAGATGAGTCTGCTTCTGTCTTCTTTGCCCTCTCTCATCGGGTATTTATACACACTCCTTCTTGAGTCTCTGAAGAGTTCCAGGTCTCTCAGCCTCTCCTTATGTGACACATTGTCCTTTCCCTTAATCGTCTTTCTGGTTGTACACTGGATGCATACCTTTGAGTCCAAGTCTCCAATGCAGAACTGACACAGCACTCCAGATGGGGGCTTGCCAGGGATGAATAGAGGGATGGAATCACCTGTCTCAATCTGCTATCTTTCCAGTTGCTAATACTTAGAACTCTTACACATATATACACTCCTTATAAATCAGTTCCTTTCTTCCAGGTTCATTCCTGTCTACCAAGTATGTTAAAACTAGATGTTTTGCACATTTTCTTGTTAATACTACTGAATAGGTAAAGGGATGAAATTAGACAAGAGCCCTTGGGATTCTGAAAACAAAAATAACCTCTTAAAGTCCAATGCCCTATAACTCTATAGTCAATGCTGGCAAAAGAAATGAGGTAAATTTTTACTTAGCAAATGAAACAAAAACTGCAATCCTTCTAATCTGCAAAGCCTATGTGGTCTAAAGCTGACTTTCCTCACAACTTTTCTAAATTGACAAGAAAATTCCCTGGTTTTGCTTGCAGTGCAACACTATTTTTCACACTGTTAAGCTGCAGCCAACATACTATCAAAGCTTCAAGGGGAAGTCAGCGTGCCAGGTCTTTCTTCTCAGTTTAATATCCCTGACAGTAGAGTGAATATCGATGACAGCATTAAATGTCTTCTGGCAGGGCTTTGCTAAATCTGAAAGTAAAAAAAAAACTGAAAAAATATATAACCCCTCAGTAAAAGCATGCATGAATCTTTAAAGTCAGTATCTCCTTATGTGCAAATTGAAACATGAAACTGTAATTTTTTAAATTTAACTCTTTCTGGAATGGCTAGTGATGAAGCAACCATGAATAAAATACACAGTAGTGGAAAGGGGTAAAGAAGGTGATATGCCAATTTTATCACAGTTCTGAATTTTTAGTAGATACTTTTTATAGTATTTAAGGGATACTGAATAGAATGACAGTAAGAAAGTGGCAGGTATTGCTCTAATAACTCCCTTAACAGCTTTCTGAGGAGCACATTGAAAAACACATTAAATTTTGAACAAGACAGTTAAAATTCCTTCTGCTGAAAAATGTGTGAATTTTTTTATATACTGGTTTTAATAAACACAAGAGAATACTAAATATGAACAAGTTATATCCCCTGGTTACCCTATCTTGTGTAGAGGTAATTATTTTTCCAGTACTGGCAATCTGGGCAGGATTATAAAGATAGGCAATATCACTGCTAGTGCCCTAGTAGGCCATAATGCAATGCATAGAAAAAACCTACATGCTCTATGACCACACATTTGCTTTTTTTCTCTTCTTTCTATTCCTTTGACCCTCTGAGCAAGTTCAGGAATAAATTGTGGCCCAGACCTGAGAAATTGATATACTTTTCTTTTTTATCAAAGCTCAGTAGGTGGTTGCTTTTGTACTGTTGGAAGCCCCTTAAGCAATAATAAAAAAGCAGTATGGGAAGATGCCCCTGCATGCATTCATTTTTGAATCAGAAAATATTGTGAGTCTTGAGTACAAATGCTGCCATGTATTTAAACTACCCATCTCAAGTATTTATTCAAAGCTCATTTTCACAGGGCAGGTGAGGATGTAGTTACTAGACACCAGGTAAAGCCAGAATACCAAGAACAGTTTTACAGGCAAAGAGAAAGATCTTTTCAGTCTCAAAGTTGCTATTGTTGACTGGGACCATTGCTAGTGATACAGATTTATGATCAAGGCACAGGTTATTTGCAGCATTATTGTAAAACAACATTGCAGATTTCCCATGATTTACTGTGTAGTTTATGCAAGACACCAGGTGGTATTTTACAGTAGCTGGGGAAATAATGCTACTGCTCACTGCAGCCTTCTGATGGTGACAAGGATTTATGATGTCACCTGAAGATGAAAGATTATGGAGTAAAAAGAAGGCCTTTGGTCTTGTATCTGCCCCTGGTATCCCATTACCACTTCACATGTTTTGACATCTTGAATTGAAGTACAAAATAAAATGGCCTTGCATGGCACAGGCACCATTTTGCTATAAGACCGTTTATATTTTACCCATGGGAAATTTTTTATTAGAAACTCATTAGCATGATCCTTCATGATTTCTTAAAGGATTAATGACTATTGGCATATCCATTTTTAAATGCCTAACCTAGCACCCCTTTCAGAAACAAAACACTTTACAAAATGAGGCACATTTTAGGTATTATTCTTTAACAGCCTAGTAGAGCTATGGATCTTTTTTATTAATACAAATTTTCAAAGACTGTTTAAAATATGTTATCTAGAAATAGAAGGAGAGTCAATAAGAACCTAGGTACAAATTATATTAGAAGGATCTCTGTCAAATGATAAAGTTAGATCCAGGTAAAAGTGAAGTTCTTCTGTGTTTATAAGGATTCAAGCAGATGGAGTTCAGAAAGACTCAATACTTAAATTCTAAGGAATTTCAGAAGTAGTCCACAGAAACAAATATTACTGAAATAAAAATAACAACAATATTTTCAGCTATGAGGACAATCTTTTTCTGAAAAGATGAGAGTGAAGTTAATAGTGTTTAGGCCATGTTTCTTATCTGAGTACCTACAGCAGAAGCAAATTCTAATAGAGCTGTTAATGTCAATAGAAACTTCAGGTGCATACAATGTCTTTATGCACTAAATCGTGTATATGTACCTTTGGATCAGTCACAATAAGTAAATCAACTACAGTTTGTGTTGATCTCAGAAGATAAATTAAGGCTCAGTACTTCTGAGAATCTAAACAATAAGAAACTTTGACCTACTCTGAATCTTTCTTCTAGAACTTTTCCTGGAGTGTCTTAGACAGTAATGAAAATCTTGCAAATTTGTCTGCTCTTTGTTCACAGAAACTCACAAGATGGCACTTGGACTCCCATCAAACTTTGTTCCTTCTACCTCTTCCCCTTGTCTAGCTTCTCTCCACAAATAGAAGAGCAAATGAATGTTCTTCCTAAAGTAAAAAGTTTTTAATTTTCAAAAAACAACAAAGCAAGAAAGAATGGAAGAATTAAATGGGAAGTATCACAAACAAACCAGTTTGAATAGTTTGATAGTGTGATCAGTCTCATCTGTGAGCATTTCTCTCTTCATTGGCATCTTGATGCTCAATCATTTAAGTTTAATTGGGAAACTCATGTCTTTCACTCACTTATCTTTTGGTTTGGTCTAAGTGCAGAACTAGACTGCATGACATATACTTAGGTTCCTTAAGAGTCAATTTTTAGGTTTAATATTCTGTGGTTTTGACATTAAGAGGGTACTTTGAATATGAGCTATAGAATTTGCTGGTGTTATGTCCTATAAAAAGAGACTTTGCAGAGGTGCTAATTATCCTCAAGATGTATCTGGGATGACTAAAGTAGTAAGCAGTCCTAGCTCTTTACCTTGAGCATATAACAAATTTTATTTTTCCAAACATAAGGACATCCTGAATCTATCCTGAGTGTGATACTTGTTCACTCCTGACATGTTTAAAGCCTAGAATATTAATGTAAGCTTCTTAAGAAAAAGTAAGAAGCTGACATAAATCTGCTGGTGGACTAAGAAGGACCAATGCTACTTTAATATTCTGTCTGCATAGTGTGATGACCCAAGAGCATTCTGCTGAGCCATGTCTGTTGCCAGGGTGGTGCTTTGTCATCTGGAGATGGGCTTAGGGTGGTATTCACTTGTATTGATATAATTAGTACACTACTAAGTGTATCAGTTCCTCTGTATTCAAGTACATTCCACGTAGCTGCATTAACAGATACACAGTAATGACATAGAAAGTGCTGGAAAAAATTAAAATGCATTTCATAAAATAATTTAAAATAAGCCTCTTTACAGCACTTCTTTTAACACTAGAAATTATTTGAATCTATTTCTTTACAATTCATTAAACTGTATAAAGAACACAAACTTTGTTCCAGAAATAGATTTTTTTCCTTTCTTTAGGAATGTATATTAAACTTAGTCTGCTTTTCTTCAGTTATTCAGATAACTTAGGTTATAATAGACATTATGATTTTATGGAAATGATTAATACTATAATCTGAAGAAAAGCTATTAAGTGTAGAAAAGATAGGGAGGAGCTACAGAAATGTCATTTCCCACTGAATAATCCTCCTGAAGAAAAGTAAAATTAATCTGATACCTTTATGTTAATGGCTCAGAGTGGATCAGAGAGCTGAGATCTATGAATTGGGAGATTACCACTAGAACTGTAGAAGTATAGAATCCTCTGTAACAGACCAGACATTTGAATTCCTAGTTGTTCTACTTTCATTATATGTTTTAAAGCATAGGTTTAACAGTGCCTTGGTAATTCCATTTCATTGCCTCAATATTTTTTTTTAGTACGGCCATTATTCCACAATCCAGCTCACACATAATACCTTGGTCTCAATCCAAGCTATACCAATATCATTCATTAACAAAAGTGAACAAACTAGATTAATTTGTTGTCTCAGTTAATATTTATTATAAATCTAAACATTTCTTATTTCTTTGAATCTGAGAAATAAACTCCATTATATCCAGCTGATCATCATCACCAGTTTAACTGGCCTAACTCTGTAAGAGGAGTGAAGCTGTTCATCTCTCGATAGGCTGAGAAGAGAATTTTGACTAAAGACATTTTAATTACATCAATTCATTGACTAAGAGGGAAAAAAAAAATTCTACTTTCATTTTCTTAGAGCTTTATTGATTCTACAGTTCTAATAGAAATAAAAGCAATCTAAATCTTATTACTAGTAGTGAAATGCATAGATATACTTCACAATTAGATCAAGATGAATATTGGTGAATTGCTAGCTAACTAACTTTAATACTAGCTGAATAATTTTGCTGAAATGTTTCAAAATTCACCAAGTAATGTTTTCAGTTATATAAATATTTGTCTAGAATTGTTCCTCCAGAGTAAAGACAAATATCATACTGCAGGAATAAAATAGTTCCACTACACTATTCCACGCTAACTATACAAGTACATTAACCTTTAATTATGGAGCAAACATTATATTAAAGAAATGAATAGAGTATGGCAGGTGATTATTGATGATCTTTAATACGTGCACTGCTAAACACAGAAAATGGTAAAAATTAATAAGGATATTCTCTTTTTATTTCATACAGTAAAAATCTGATAATAACTTAATTATTACTATGCTCTTGCCAATAGAAATGTAGTTAATCATTATTGATTCTAGCTGAAACATATGCTTAAAATCAGAATGATCTAACTATTTTAGTTAAAGCAAAATTACGTTTAATCAAAAAATATTGACTTTTTTTTTTAATTGGTCTGTATATATTTTAAGTCAATCTATTAAATTCTTTTTCATCTCAAACACTAACATCAATAGATGGTAGCATGTAATTTCTTCATGCATGTTATGTCAAGAGAAATGGAAATTTCTTCTGCTTTTTCCATTTGCACTTCACTCCATATATAGCAATCCTTTTTTCCTGTGCCTCTATTTTAATGCAGGAAACAAATTTCTTATTTAATGACTAAGCACTGCCAAACTTCATATAGTTTAATGCCTAAACAACTCTTGGAGGAATGTAATAAGGCTGGGGGTTCGCCCGGCCGGTGCTGGCTGGGGTCTGAGGCTCAGACCCAAGAAGCCGTGGCCGGCCCACAGAGGTGATCCCGTGAGGAACCGTCTCCCAGGGGGTCGTGGCTTCTCTCAGCCCTCAGCCGGGGTTGCCTGCAGAGATGCCTGGCTCAGCAGCCATCAGCTCTCAGTGATTCAGCAGTGATTTCAGCTCTGCTCTGCAAGGCAAACCCCCCTGGCCAGGCCCGGACAGAGAGAGGAGAGGTCCTTCTGGTGGTTCCGCAGAAGCAGCTTTATTCTTCCATCTTCCACGAAGGGGTGACCAGAGACGAATCCTCCGCCAACTCAGGGCAGAGGGGTCTCTTTTATGGGGGTACAGAGGTGGGTGTGCAAGGGTGAGAAACCAATGGGTATTAGGGTATTTTACATACAGTTTCCTAGAGGATCATGGGTCTGTCTTCTCTCGCTGTAACCAAAAGGCTCTCTCTTTCCCAAAGAGGGGCCTGCAGGGAGATTGTGTGACTTCCTTATCTCCAGGCCTTCCTGCCAGGTCAGGGGCCTGTCAGACCCCACATCTGGAGATTTTGCAGTTCCCTTTATCTAAACAAGGGCTTCCTGCCAGGACAGGGGCTTGTCAGACCCTACATTGGAGTAGTAATGAAAACTGTCCTAACAGGTGATTTTCTAAGTATAGTGAAAAAAAGAAATTTTGCATGTGGATTTGTAGACTGCTGAGGCTTAGTTGTAGGTTTTCTTGTTTGGATTGAAATATACTAATAATAGCATTGATGCCAGTTGTAGCTTAATAAATTATTTCTTTCCTTATTTTCCTATCTATGCTATGAATTATGGGACAAAAGAACAAATCTTTAATTTTCATTGCCTCAAAGCATCTAAATCATTAACTGTGAAGAATCAGCTAATCAAAATTTTTTGGTGGGTGGTCCATATATAACATGAGTAATATAAGGTTTTCTACCCTTACACTAATGCTGAGACTAGTACACTATTCCTTTGTTCTTTTTATTTCCCACCAATTTATTCATGTGTCCAGAGTTGTTATTTCAATGACGCTACTCAGAGAAGATGATCAGAGGGCTTGAGCACCTCTCCTGCAAAGACAGGCTGAGATAGTTGGGGCTGTTCAGCCAGGAGAAGGCATCAGGAGACCTTATAGCAGTACCTAAAGAGGGAATCCAAGAAAGCTGGACAGGTACTTTATAAAGGTCATATAGACATAAGATGAGAGAGAATAGGTTTAAACTCAAAGAGGTAGATTTAGATTAGACATTAGGAAGAAATTCTTTGCTGTGAGGGTGGTGAGTTACTGAAACAGGTAGCCCAGGGAAATGGTGGATGTCATTTAAAGTGTTCAAGGCCAGGCAGGATGGGGCTTTGAGCAGCCTGGTATGGTAGAAAGAATCCCTGCCTAATGCAGGGGGTTTGCACTGGATGATCCTTCCAACCTAGATCATTACATGGTTCTACTTTTAATTTAGGACATTAATTGCTACTTTTTTCATTACTGTTAATTTATCTACCTTGAAGTCATCTATACCTTTTTAAGTTGTAAGATTCTTCTGCATCATCTTTCCCTTTTCACAGCATTTAACCAACAGAAAGATGCTACATGAATACAATTCTATACAAATGGGATTTTGATTAATTTACTCTGTGTTATTATCTCTCCAGGTCATGTTACCCTGTGACCTGAACAAATTTTTAACCTTACACTTAACTGCTCAGATGATGTAACCCAGAATATCTCCATGGAGTTGCTATTTGTTCTTGTTAGCACAGTTCTTGAAACTCAGTTGAGCTATTATTCAGTCCCTTGTAGCTAAAACTGTCTGTGGCAGGGTGATAATGGGTATGGATGCCTTGATGTTTTATTCACAGTTCAGTGTCACTCAGTACACAACCCGGTTTGTTGCTGCTATGCTTTATGAGATTTTCTTCAAGTTCTCTCTGTGACTTCCTTCAGCTCTGTCAGCCCATCCTGAACTTCTTTCACCTAAGTGGTGCTAGTACGTCTTCCCAGTGCTCTCTCCACAATTTTTAGACTAACCCTTGCTTAAAGAAGCTTAGCTGCTCTCCTATTTCCTGTATACCTATTCCTACCTGACTTGCAGAGTTGCCTCCTTGGTCTGGTGCTTTCCATCAGCTAGTCCATGCCAATCTGATCTAGAGCACCCATGCAAAAAGCCTTTTGCATTCTCAAGGAGTTTTTGCTAACTATTTGCTAACTCAACAGATCAAATAAGCTTGCATGAAACCAGCAGATTTATAAATCTTGTGTGAACCTTTTAACTTTTGCAGCAGCCTCACTGCTAACCTATTAAGCTGCATCAGGAAGGGTCAGTAATGGCTAAAACTAGCTAAAAATAGAATACTTTAATCATGGAGTTATAATAATCTCTCACAGAAAAAAAGAAAAAGAAAAAAAATCTTAGAGGGGAATCCTGTCAGATGATTTTGCCTCAAAGCAGACCCAATTGAAAAGTCAGAACAGCTTGTTTAAGGGTGTTGGCCACTTGAGTTCTGTACATCTCCAAAGATAAATATTCCTTGATGTCTCTGGACAACCTGGTTCAGTATTTTATCGCCTTTATTGTGATATTTTTCTGCCTAATAACTACTCAGAATGTTCTTTTTTGCAAATGTTGTCTATTGAAAAATCCATTTCTGTGTACTTCTCACAAGGAGCTGATTCTATCTTCCCTGTAACCTCCCACTAGGTAGCCAAAGAGACAAAGGTGATCCCCTCTTAACCTTCTTTACTTAAGCCAGCTCCCCTAGCACCTTCTTACTCTTTATATAGTCCAGTTCCTTTTATCATCTTGCTTACCTTCTGAAGGACTGTCTCCAGGATGTGATTTGTTTTTTTAACTGAAGAGCCAAAAAACAAACACAGAGCTCCAGGCATGGCCTCCCAAGCTGCACAACAGAGAAGAATAACCACCTCTCTTGATGGTCTGTTAGCACTCTTGTTAATAGAGCCCCATATGGTCTCATTCTCCATTGTCTTAAGGTTGCAATCCAACTTGAAATCTCTTGAAAAAAACCCCCATATTACAATACAGTGAATAGGTGAGAGCCTTGGTTTCTTAAGTGACTTATGCTGTCCAAGCAGAGAAAATGTACTTTGGACATCTAGGGATCTTTATATATAAAATTGACAGCTCTAATAGGTTCCTTGTTGTTTAATGCCTGCAGGATCATACAAGAGGAGGTAAGATGAATAATGCAGAGATGCCAAACTAGGGTAAATTAGTCTCAGCCTTTGAATATTTTTTAATAGAATTTACATAACTAATCCTTTTTCATATCTTCACATATGAAGGAATCCTGTAACATTACTTGTCTTATTTCACATCTCAGACACATTTTTGTGGTAATGATGTGGCCGTGAACCAAGCATTCGCATGGGGCCCATTGGCACCTTGCAGACAAAGCTTGTTGCCTTTAAAGGAAAGAGTGACAATTGTGCTGCTTTCCTAATTATGCAGTATCTCACTTTCGTCTCTGACAAAAATTGTAGTTGTAGCACATTATGTTACATTTTCTAGCTCACAGTCAGCTTATCTAATTGGGCTAGCTTGTTGGAAGTTCCACGGAGGTAAAAGCCCAACAACCTTCAACTCAAATATTATGACTCCTCTTGTGTCATTGCTTAATTAGGTCAATATAATTTCATTAGAAATCAAATATGATCTTTGTTTCCTCCACTAAGACAGTGACCCTAACTGTAAAAAGAAGCATTAGATGAACAGAATTTTAGACAATTTTTATTATTCTTTTCCAGGTAATTTTAAACACCTATTTCGTGGAATTTCACTATAAAACCATTTTTTTTTTCAATGTCATAGGAAGAAATTACACATAATATCTTTCCTGTCCCTTTCCTCCTTGGAGCTCTTAAAAAACTAAACATAAAATCTCAGATAAATATTGGTGAGAGAGGAGAAACTTCTTCCTCATCAGAATCATAGAATAGCCTGAGTGAGAAGAGACCTTAAAGATCATCTATTTCAACCCCCCCCTGCCATGGTTAGGGACACCTTACACTAGACAAGGGAGCTCAAAGCCCCTTCCAACCTGGCCTTGAACACTTCCAGGGATAGGACAGTGAGACAGGCTGCCAGGAAGGTTGTGCAGTCTCCATCTGTGGAGGTTTACAAGAGCGACTGCACACTGACCTGAGCAGCCGGGTCTGACCCTCTTTTGAGACTAAGGCTGGACTGGGTGACTTCCTGAGGTATCTTCCAACCCACATTACTCTATGAAAGTACAAACAAAAAGGATAGTAAAATATAAAATGAAGTAAAGATGGGGATTAATCAAGTCTGTTCCTTGGCTCCTGAATTCAGTTGGACCAACAACCATTAATTTTATACTCTAAACAAAAGTAAATTTGAAAATGGAAAAGTTTCAAGCAAGCTAAATTTGGGGATATTTGTTTGAAAATTTTGATTCAGTTTATAGCTGTGCATATCTATGGACTATTTTGGAACTATTTTCTAGTGTTGTCCCATCAGCCCATCAAGTTAAAAAAATGCACTTTCTTCTAAAACAGCAACAAAGGCAAGGAAACACTTGAAAACTATTAGAAAGTTATAAGTCAATATCTATTAAGTTGGAAAGATAGTAGTCTGAGCATCCTAAGCATATGGGACTTTTTTATGCAGTATAACCTAACAATAGATTAATTGAAAGATGATTCCTCCCTCTTGGACATGGCCAAGGACAGCAACTAATTAAAAACCATTTGTTATAAAAGATTTAAAGTTATAGAAATTAAACTGACGACATCAAGATTTTTTAAGAGATTTAATTTTCCTTTTTATAAGGGGATTAATAATATAAGAAATTGAATTCACTATAAAATACAGAGCTTTTGAATACATGCAACATTATTGAAATAAAAGGGAAGTTTCAATGAGATGAATTAAATTTGACTGTAATAGCAAGAAAAAATGTGTGGACATTTTTCCTAATGATACAATTTTTGAGTTCTTGTTAGGCTTCCCTGTGCAATACACATAGATATAGCTAATTCTTTCCATAATGCTAAAAAAAAATCCCTTGTTAGGAAATATCCTAATACTTTATAATTATATAATACAAAAGCATTTATGTTCTCATTTCTCTCACTGACTCAGATCCTGTGCAATTGTTAAATTAGTATCCTTTTCTCGATAGTGAGATGTGTAAGTGTCCAGCTGAAGGTTTGGTTAACCTGAATGTGACTATTTTTTAACTTATTTGCAGCATTGGAGGTGTTGGCTAAGATTCTAATGGAATGCATCTTAAGGAAAGTGTGTTCCCCAAAGCATTCAGCAAGTGGGACAGACAAATTGCAACCCCAAAGAGCTAAACAGTATCTTAGGTAAAGTTTCTTATCTTAGATTAAAATTCGTTGCCCAGTGATTTTTCTGTTAAATCGTTTAATTTAAATATACCTTTCACATATTTAATTGGAAATCAGCTGCAAATGCTAATAACACCAAAAACAAATCACTGTAAAAAATAAAAGTAGGTGTTTTTAATATATTCTGTTGCTGCAATGTTTATTCAGAAACATATGTACCTTATAGAATAGCTTTGCCTTTCACATAGGGGCATTGTGATTATAACCACATTTTTTCTTTCATCACTGTTAGGCTGCCACAGTGTCACTGCATGCAATTCACTGATAATCATTACTTTTACATAGCTTTAGGTACCTCAGGATTATACTCCTAAAGCAAAACTCACTTCATTAAAAGTATTACTGAATATGTGAATAGTAACATAGAAATGAAAGGAGAAAGTCTGCTTCAGGAAGCTCTTTATTTTTTTTTCTGCTATTAAGACTTATCACAAATCTTGATAAGAAGCAAGAATAGAACATAAAGTACAAACTGAATCCTTATAAATATAAAGCATGCCTGAAGCATAATCATATACTAGAATACTTCCCTCAGTACCAAATCATAGGAATACAGAATATTTCTAATTAAAACATACTGTAGCTAAAAAGATTATCAGTATATTTTCACGTATTTTAAACAGGTCCAGGTTTTTTTTATACAAGAGATATAGCAAAAATAAGTAAAATCACTTCTTAATTGCCTATTTTAACCATATATGAACATCAACCTATGATAACTTTTGCAACTTAAAATAATTATGCTGAAATTGTTGTCTTCATTTATTATTAATTCTACTGAAAATGAAGGCTTCTGGTTACTATATGACAGAATGGCACAATGTGTTTAGCTACAACCACACTATGCTAGAAAGAAAAAATGCGGCACCACAGTAGTTAAAAAATGAGATTTCCTCTGAGTTCACATACCCTCCAAGCTAAAATGTGGTTTGATGTCTCCTGGTCAACTCATGTACTGGGGATTAAGTTAATTAAGAGTTGCCCTAGTCTATTAAGGCTCCCTGTAGACTAATTATTAAAATGCCTTGGACCATTACAAACCTATAGCAAAAGAAATTCACAGAAAGGGTTGCTTATATTATGAGTACTCCAGTACCCAATAGATTATCTTTTGCACTAAAGAGGTTATACAATAGAAGGAGATTGCCTTCCCCTTTCCTTTTCTGCCATGTAAGGAATAGAAAAATGTACCAATAGGAAATCTGCATGTTCATTAGTGTTTCTTTTTTATATATTCATATGCATATGCTTTTATCAGTTGTCAAAATCCTTACAGATGGAAAAAGTTTGCTTTCTAATTTCCTACTTTTATTTGCTTTCCATACTTTGAGTTAGCATATATACAATGCTTAGGGATTTTAAAAACTCTAATTATGAAATTAAAAAAATGAATAAAATCATTAAACAGAATTTCTTGCAGAAGAGCTGTAGCTGTCTACGAGGTCACTACTTAGAAACAGCAGGACATTTTCCCATATAGTACAACTTCTTAATTTTTTTTATGTCCTGCCTTTTAAAAAACCAGAGAAACACAAGGGCTCTGGTCAAGTGATTCTATTTTCTCAACCCAGTTTCACCCCTATGTAGCCCTGCTCATTTCACATTATCAAAACCATAGTGCAGAAAGAGCAATAAAACCAATGAAGTGATAGAAGTTATCACATGGACTATATTCTTAAAATCTAATTTTGTTTACTCCTCCTCTTAATTCTTAACTGAACTGAATAGCTCCCTTGCATAGATGCATTCTTTCTCTGACAACTGATTTTCCCTGAACACTGTATCTGTTTGCTAGCCACCTGAGCTCATCAGATTTCAGGAGAAGCATGCAGGGTGGCTTTGTGTGCTTTTCCAAATCCATCTTAGGATTTCCCCCAAAAATACTAGCCATAGGTACAGCTGGTGAGGTCACTCAGCATGAAAGGAAGTTGAGGGAGCAATTATGTGGTTTTTCTTAGACAGAATACTCATCTTCAAGTGTATTACCAGAACAGACAAACATGAGATCAAACATGAGCAAGTAAAAAACACTGTTCATTATAACTGAGTTATTCTTCTGCTTTGCTGTTGTACTGTGTGATTTTACTGTTTACTTGATAAATATGGGCCCTTTAAGGTTGTACCATAGGGATGAGAATGTTGTTTCACTCACATACACATATAGTGAACAAATAGTGAACAAGCCTGACTGTTTAATTGCAGACACATAGAAAGAGACTTCTGTATTTAAAATACAAATTAAGCTTCTGATCTTTCTAAAATATTATCTTATATTTTACTTATTAATAGGTTTTCTTAATCATAAATTATGTACTAAAAGATACTTTTACAGTTTTAAATAGATTGTTTTCACAAAAACAACCCTCTTACCTTTATTTATGGATTTGCATAGGTTTGTAGTGGAGAAATATTTTACAGTAGTTCATTGATCAATGGTGGAGATAAAAGCTGCAATAGTATAGCTGAATGATAAGACTAAATTTAGTATATATTTAGTCTATATGCAAAGGTGTTTCTTATTAAAACTGTTTTCTTCAGGTTTAGAATGTTGACTCACCTAAGGCAATTAATGTAATTAATCTGTGCAGTTTTATATATGCAGATCAAAAGCTGACCAATCCAGTTCAAAAGTTTACAAATGGCTTGATCAAATCACACAGAGTCACAACCACTCCAAAAAGAGAAAAAAACAAACTCAAAAGGAGAAGCAGAGGAAAGCAACAAAGAGGAGAATACTTGCCTACTGTTTGTGTTAGCAGTCTATTTCAGTATTTAAACTGGTATGAAGTACCTGTTTTTAAAACCTTCCCTTTTCAGAACAAGCCATCCCTCTCAACCCAGAGATATAATTGGTTACCATAGGAACAACTGAAGACTTTCAGGTTTTCAAAGTTGAACCTCTAATAGTTTCTATATATGCCTCCAGATCTAGCCTGATCCTGTAATGGGATATTTAAGATTTTCAGACCCCTTTCTGAAACCCTGGTAAGCTACCTATATGCCTAGTAATTAATACAGAAAGAGATGTGACAGGAAAACCTAGTGATTACCCGAGGAAGGCTATCTAGTTAAATGAAAGACTGTGGTGGATCAGCAAAGAAAATGAACCCAAAAAAGAATGCCCTAGGATAAACTCAGAACCAGTAACCTCCTAAGCATAGTAATTGGAGATTCTTCATCTGTTTTCTTGATTTCTTGTAAAGTTTCTATATTTTTTATAACTTTTTAGCTTTATTTCAGTGGCACAATATTTATAGTTGGATAACTATGCATAATCTGTTGTATTCACTGGCACCTGTTGCAATTTTTTGCATTTAACATTTTTGAAATCTTGGGAGAAAAAGCACATGTAAAGATCAGAAAAGCACAAATGTGCTTTCCTCTTCCAAAAAATTATTCCAGCCTTTAGGAAACTGTTTGATTTAGGATTAATTAATTTTTCACCCTGCTAAGGTATCCAAGCAGCCTTTGCTGCCCTGACTGGCATCATTTGAGAGAAGAAGCATCAGCCTTTGCAAACCCCAGACCAATATTTTACTATTGCTCAGCTGGCATAATCGACTATCTCTGTTAACAATGGTAACTTGACCCCAGTCATCATTTATGCACAAGCTCAACTACCCTTTCTTTTTTTAACATTTTATAACCTTCTGGGCAGCTATTTTCTCTCCTGAATCCTTCTGCAGCAAAGAATGCCATTTTAACAATCCCAGCTCTGTAATCTTGCCTTTCTTCTATCTCTACAGATTTTCTCACAGCTCTTCCTGTGTGAATCACGAATGGGAATCTGTGTCTTATCTTAGTTGATCCTATGAGTCTTGGATCCCTAGCCACTAAAAGAGGGAGAAAAGGGAAGCTTAGAACAGGTAGTTGCAACACTGATTCCCAAATTTTTTATTAAATTGATGATGAAATGGGTAAGTAAGGAAACAAAGGAGAAGTCAGAGTTGCTTTGGAGAGAGCAGATGAAAAAAGACAGTGTTCACTGTTATCTGCACAAGTCATGCCATTAGGCCATAACCAATTGTTAACAAAAGGGTATTGTTCTCAAGAGGAAGATGGGACAGTGTTATGAGAAAGTAAGAAGGCTGAAAATCACCAAGGATAAAAAAAGAAAGGAAAATCAGTCTATATTTTTGTAGTTATTTGAATGTTCTATGTAGATTTTAAAAATCTAAAATATTAAAGAAATAAACAAATAAGCCAAACTTAAAAAACAAAGTGCTAATGATTTATGTCAACAGATCCTGAGACAGACTAACACCATAGTTTTGTGTGACTGCTTATCTATTATTCTGTTTATTCTTATTAAAAACTGATGCTTTGTGTGTTTGTGTTCTTTTATGAGTCCAGATGAAAACTAGGGAGATGGGTTTGTAAGGATATGAAATGCTAAAATATTCTTTTTTAACTATTCTTTAAAATATTCAATATGTGAAAAATAAAACTATATGTCAGGATGTATAAGTTATGATTAATTTGCTAAAACTAAAAGAAATCTTGATTTTTTAGCTTAAGACTGAGTATTCTGTTGCCCACATTGCCCTACATTTCTGTTTCTTTGTTATACTATGGCTTACATAGTCAGCACAAATAGCATTTTACATCCATGGTGAAATCCTCACAAGCATCACCTTCTTGCCTTACCAAAAAAACGAATCTTATCTTGGACATATTGCACAACTCAGTTTGAATATCTAATTTTTCAGATTATTTCAGAGGGACCTTCAAGCAATGTAACCATTCTAAAGAGAGAGTAGGGCTTAAGAGAGAAATTCCTGAATGTTAATGTTTACTCTGACAAGAATACTCCTGAGGTCTAACATTGCTCATTTTCTTGTTAGATAGGTATTTAAACTTTTCTATGTTGTTTCCACTGTCTATTAAAATCTGAATAATCTCCATCTATGGAGAAATTATAACGATTTGAGGTTTAGTTCATCTACAACAGAATTGTTCTTCAGTATTAAGACCCACAATTTGAGTTAGCGCAGGCAATCATTATAGACATAGGAGCATATTACTCTTCTTCTGGACTCATAAGCATACAAGGAAAAGTAACAGTACTTCTCAGGGTAATCATAATGGATGCATTTTTCATGGATCAAAGCAGTATATTTTAAAGCAGCTATTGCTCTTTAACTCCTGCTATAAAATCCTACCTACTGCTGCTGCTTCTCCAGTCAGCTAATACAGTGAGAATCTCAATGAAAAAAAATATCTTTCATGATATTTTCTCACAAAGTGATTCTTGATATGACTTCTGATAGAGGACAGGACCACTGGGGACTGTATAATATTAGCACAGTGAGCATCTTTAGCAGTAACTTTGCAAGCCTTTTCATTGCTTTTCTCTTGCATTCTGACAGCTTTCAGCAGTAACATCTCGGAAGTTTTTAAAATATAAGCAAAAAAATTACAAGCAAAGGCATCGAAGAGATAGTTTTCCATATCATTTTAGCTAATACAAAGTCATTTAAAGCAATTTCCCTTAAAAAGAGATTGAGCACTTAATTCCAATAATGAAATCATGATGTTGTATCCATGAGAGGGATGGAACTTGCCCTATGTTGTTGACATTTTACTTCTAATTACATCAGTAAATCCACTAATTTTGCCCTTTAACAAAAATTTTTCTAGTGAACTACTTTGACACCAACTACGAGCTCATTGCAATTAAATAAATTGCAAAGTAGTTGTGTTGTTGTTTAGTGAAAAAATTATTCAATTAGAGTCCTCTATCCATCACCTCTGTCTGTTTTTCTTTGTTCTGAGTCTTACATGAGTTCTACAGGATAGAAAATGGGTAATTTTTAAGTAAAAGATGTGGATTTTTTTTTTTTGCATTGTTTATATTTTGCTGAACACAGCTCTGATTCATGTCTGAATGCATTCTTGTAATAAAACTGCATGCTAATAAACCCCTCATCCGATGCAACTGAATTTAGAACTTCTTGAAAGAAACATCTCCTGAGGATGGTCTTTTGCCCAGATCTGATCCTTATTCCTATTCAGTCACTCAGCAATTCTTCAGCATTAAAGATAATCAAGATGGAAAACAAAATCAACATTCCTCAGGAAAACTCCTTTCTTCTTTTTCTTGACACCATAGTGTAGGAAAAAAAGATTAGATTTATCCTTTTTAGGGATTGTTTCAAAAGGCGTCTAAAGCTCACCTTTGAACTTTGAAAGAAAGTTTGAAATAGGAACTTTGACAGGACTTTTGAAGGGGAGCAAAATCTTATTGTTAGGAATAAAGTTCTACATTTTTTTCTGAAAGCTGTCAGAGAGTCAATGGATTCAACACCCCTCCTGGCAGGAAGAAGAAGGGCAATGGGAATTGTCATTGAGTTTGTCATCAACTTAATTTGTCAACTTGTTGACATAGGCTGGGGAGATAAGCAGCTGAGAAAGAGGTGAAAATAAGAAAAAGATACACACTTTTTAGCATTTTTTCGATGATCTAAATTCAATATACTTCTCACAGATATACAGATTTTACTATGTAAAAGAATGTATATTGTTTATACATATCTATATGCAGAACCATCAATCAAGGTCAAATTCTGACAAGAGTGTCTAAAGGAGTGTCTAGTGAGACCTTGCACATAACTGAATGTTGAGTGTCTAGTCTTAGCTACACATCTGGAATCTCGCTCTAGACAGTAAAGACAGACAGGTAGTTCTGGAATTTGAGTCATTCAACCTACCTTAAACCTGTCTTCATATGGAACTAAGTGCTAAGTATTTATCTCTTTCCTCACTTGAGGGGATCTAAATGATTAGCCTACTCCAGTTATCTTATTTCTTTATGGTCACCTTTAAGTAAGATGAATCCTATTGTCAGAATAAGTGCAAGAATTGTACATTCACTGCTTATATCTGTGGTAGATATAATTTTATCTTCCCCAAATACCTGTATTTCTCCATTAAAGTTGAAAGACCTGCCATGGTTTACTTAGACTTAACTTTCAGTTCAACTAAGTGATTACTACCACTGAGAATAAACCACAAAAAAACCTCAAAAAAAAAATCCAATTTTGCAGCTGACATTCTCCATTTAACTAACTTTACTATTGTATTCAAATTAAAAGGAAACAATTTTTGAATTAAAGATTTAAAATTAAAATTCCCAGTGTTTAATGGTTCATGTAAGTCCACATCTTGCTAATATTTCTTAATAAATAATATTTATTAAAAGAATTTCTATCAGATTTCTCTGCTGGCTATTTTGGCCAGTGTTACCAGGGGTTTTGTTTGCATGATTGGTTGGTTTTACTCATTAGAATTAAGATAGAATCAAACCAGTTTTGAAAGATGAAGGTAACTCTGAATGTAGAGGGTTGTATGGCATCTCTTTTCATATCTAGAGAGTATCTGCTGTCTAGAAATGGGTTAGAGATGCCAGTAAATCCCTTTCACAATAGTTGTGCTGTTATTAGTTGAAAAGGGAGTAAAATCTTTTGTCTGTGGTGGCTTTACTCAAATTAATTGAGTGCAGGATTACAGGTACAGACTTTATTCATGTCAAAATACATTATGCTTTGATTCAAATGGAGCCTAATTCTCCATAAAAAACTTTGATCTTGACATGAGACAAATTATTTTTTTCACTGTAAGATAAATTCCATTCTAAACCACTATGAAATCTAAAACAAACAGCAAAGAAACAAACAAAAATTGCTATTTCTTTTCCTATTAATGTGACTAAGCAATCATAGCTAGGGTTGTGTTTTGCCTGTATGGACTCTGATCATAACCTTCTGATCATCACATCATGCTTAAGCATAAGCTAGTCCCCATGCACAAAACTTGGTAATGGGAAATGGTTGTTACATCAATGGCATTACCAGTAAATCAATATCTAAGTACTTGCATATAAACAATAAAGCATTTTGTCCATGGCACAAAGGAAATAAAACACAGATTTTTTTATTTCTAAAGAAATAGCTTTGGCTTTTCAGGAGTGAATCCTGAGAAAATATTCTGTGCACATTGGTTCTTGAATTAGACTATATTTTATACTTAAGGTTGGTTCTCCCACTGAAAAAATTCTCAAGCTTGTCATATAAAAAATTTTCCTCTTTTATAATTAATTCTTATAACAGTAAAAACCCTGTTTATTTAAATCTTCTGGATTAGCTATTACATCATATCTTCTTTCTTAAAAGCAGACTTCAGCAGTTTTTTCTCAGGGTATACTAGAAAGAAGAATATATTAGAAAAATATATATTGCAAATATAGATATCTAAAGATATATTTCTGAATTCACATATAAGTGACTGCATTTCAGAAGTGCTTTCTACATAAAGGGTTGCCACACCTTAAAGAATTACTTAGTAAGGAATAGCCAAGTAAATTTTTTTCCTTTTTTTTAATGTTCATACTAATTTTAGTTTAAGAAGAGCATATCATAATAAGTGAGATGATGGCACATTTTTCTGTGTGACAAATTTTTTCTGTTTGCATTTATCACCTGCTGACTCTCTCATCTCATTTATGGTACCTTACTGGCAATAGGATTTTATGTTCCCAATCTCAGCGTCATTTTTTAATCAGATTTGCTCTTTAGGAACCACTCCACACTTGTAGCTAAGATTTCACTGTCCCATTTCCAAAATTTAGAAAAAATATTATCTTGCGTCTCTTAGGGAAGAATTGAACATTTGCAGATTTAGGTAGCAATCTAAACTTAAACCTACATTTCTGTGGTGCCCCCATGCAGATTTCTCTTGAAGGACAATAAGTGGTCAATGACACTCTAAAAACAGGCTTTCCCTTATATTCAAGGAGCTGAAAAATGGATTATTAAAACTTATAAAAATATATTTTAAAGTATTTTTTTGTTTCTAATCATTAAAGAGAATCTTCTCAAATTTTGTGTTACTAATGTGTGAAATCTGAACTTAGTAAATTATTTGTGGGTTTTTTGGTAAAAAAAGAAAAAAAATTATATATTTTAAAATTTTATCCTCTTTCTCAGGAAGACATAAGGAAGATAAAACTTTATTGCATATTATTAAATTTCAGCATTACACTGCATATACAAAATGATGGAAATCAAAATATTCTGAGATGAGAGACACTGTATGAAGATTAGTGTATAGTATAAATCCACAATGTAAACACCATGTTAGACATATCAGAAGAAAGAATACTTGCAATGTGGTCTAAGTAATCCACAGATTTATTTCTTCATATAGGATCTACTAAACAGTAGATCAGTAATTCATACAATCCATGTGATGGCTTCTTGAGCTATTTCCAGGAATTGCTAGTTTGACTAAACCAAAACTTTGGTTGGGAAGGAATAACTTCTCTTCAAATCAACATTTAAGACCTTAACATTTTCTTTTAATAGCTTTAACTTCAATTAATACCAGAACAAAAGGTATTAGTTGGCAGGATGTAATTTAGAGTGGAAGCATACATAGAAGTGTTCACACCACAGTTTTGGTTTGCTTTAGTGGTTTTCTTACTGGTGTTCTTACTGATCACTTTCCTTCCTATCCCCCCAGAACTAGGAAGTAAATGAACAATTACAAGAATCTCTCCATTTCTATAGATAATTAAAAACAAAATGCCAAATGAATTTTATAGTAAAACACACATGCTTAGGTTCTGAATTGTAAAAAAACCCAGCCAAAGTGTTTTTGCAGTTGTTTTATTTGTGTAATGTAAAAGAACTTCAAAACTTTTTAAATTTTCCGACTCAAGAATATTGTAAAATAACAGCATTTTTGTATATTTTTTCTTCTTTTAATATGAATTGACTGATTGATCGATATCTAGTTTGAAAATTATTTTATGGAGCACATATGTACGCACTGCAATTGTTATGACTTCCCCAGAGAAAACATAAATCTCAAAATGGAGCAGTACAGAGCCAAACAGATTCTGAAGAAATATAAACCAATCTCTACTCTGCCCTTAATATCCCCTCTGAGAGCCATTCTTTATATACAGCTTAGCTTGCCTCTTGCTGCAGCTATATTATATTTCTGTTTAGTTAGTGCACAATATTTTCTTAATACAGAAACTAATGAACAGCAGAGGATGACAAAGCTGGACTGGTACCAAAGAGAGTCTCAGGAGAAATAAAAGAAGTAAAATATCAGTAAAAATCTCAGTTAAACACCATAACCGTGTCCCAGTCTACATTCCTGTCCCCAGGGTAACGAGTCCAAACTAAGGATGCACAGACTGATTCAAGCACTGTGTCTGTTTTATAACCAGATGTAAAGGGTCATTCAACCTCAAATTCTCAAATGTTCCTGTAGTTGGTTTATAAAAATATCACCAAGATGTTATTTCTAGGAATCTTGCTTCAATGACAGAAAAATTGGTTGTTTCTTTTTTGAAGAGGCTTCTACACATTCCCACCAATTCAACCCATGACTGAAAGTGCATGTCTATACTGATGATTAGTATGTCTGCAGGCACAACTCACCTAAGCATATACAGAAGTTAATTAATCATTGAAACTGTAGACAAATCTTGAGTTTCCTTGGTAGCAAATGTGAGCTTTAATTAGCATTTTATTGCATTGCTTGTAAAAGAATAAAGAGAATGAAAGTACTAAATAATGCAAATTTAATATACCATAGAGCATATATGGTATTGCTACAGTTCAGTGAAGACTATTAACAGTTCATAAATTTTTAAATATGTTTTCTGTGTTTGTTAAACTGTTAGAAAGTATGATGGATTAGCTCCATAGATTCAACTGATCTTGGTATGAATTCAAACTCCCTTCTTGTGTTTTGAAACCTACATAAGACAATAACCAGTCTGAAGAATTCATATTATATTATGATTCTATGCAGCATCTCAAAGGTACTTCTGAATAGGTAATGCTTCTTTCACAGTTGATAGCTCCAAAGGAGGGATGCCACAATTCCCAAACAAAAATATCCCTAGATATGTTTATGTTTCACCCAAAAGATATAGAAGTTCTTGTAACAAATAGTACTAATAAACTCTGCAATGCTTGCAACACTACAAGCTGTGGTAAAGCCTAGACCTCTGATGGAATTTAAAATCATAATCAGGCAGAAAGTTATGACATCTACAAAAGCAATCCCGTGATTTCCATGAGAGCAGAGGCACAGAACATCTAATGTCATCCTAATTCGGATGTCACTGAAATACAGAAAGATGCAGTAGTGTGTGGAGGTGCCTTCCCCTGAAATCCCACGGGAGGGGCCCTGCAGGGTATGGGTCTGTCCCTGTCCCTGTCCCCATGTCACCTGTGCCCCATACCTGCTCCTGATTGGGTGGTTTGGGTGCCTGGGCCCGGGAAGAGAGCAGGGTCCCATGACTGGGGGCTGCCTGGGAACTCCAGCCATGCAGCTGGAGGAATAAAATAATCCCTGAACATCTTCAAAAATATCGCTTCATCTTTCCATCCAAGTCCATCGCTGTCTTATACTTATTGTAAGGATTCCCCTCACTACAACAGTAGTGGTGGAATGGCAATAGGCAATTTTAAGTAATCCATATAATTAAAAAAAAAAAAAAAAACAGAAACAAATTTTTATATGTTGCAACTGAAGTGTTACAGCTAACAGATGGCTATGACAAAGATTTTAGCTGCTGCCTTTTAGATGAGCTATAGATCAGAAATGCCAAGATATGAAATGTGTGATAATCTACCCCTGAAGTAACAAATCTATTTACCAGTCTTTCCAAGTTGTTCACATCAAGCAAGGATGTCAACCTGGCAATATTTCTTTGGTAATAAGAAATATTCCATTAACATATTGAAAAAAATTGTTCATTGGCAAAGAAGAGCACAATATAGGTAGACCTTCTAGTCAGACAGCAAATGTTTGAAGGTTAAAGCAAGCAAACTTTAATTTAATTTTGGATGATTTTTGTGTAATGGTTAAATTTTCATTCAGTGACATTTAAATAATAACTGGAGTCTAGATAAATGCCTTTGGACAAATAATAGAAAAATAATCTTGGAAATTTAGCATTTTAGCAGTAAATGACACCTGTACTGTCACAAAAATCAGAGAATACCATTAAAAAAAATCATTGGCTGCACTTCAGAAGGAAGGACTCTTTCTTTCTATAATTTCTCATTGCTCTCCTGTTAATAATATACTCTAATATCTGGGTCAAACTTTGTGGAAAGATTCTTTTCTCTTTTAAGGTACCTAACATTTTAAACTATTGAAAAGGAATCTAAAATCGCTACAATTTCAAGACTTTTTAAATACTCTATTTATTTTAAGTAACTAATAAAATACATGCAAATCTTCATCTCCTCCTGAGCATAAGTCATTAAATATGCTTTAAACCCATTATCATTTTACATTGTTCTGTATCTGTCTGGATTTTCCTTTCACTGCTTAGATATATCATTACATGCATTCAGTATTTCAGGAACAAGCTCACTTTGATTGGAGTTACATAAGGATGCTCAGCTGTGACAGTACTTGGACACTGAGGCTACACATTAACAATTAAAAATTTATCACAGGAAAATGCTAGAAAAAGTGTTCAAGTTGGTATTTATGGAGACTTGGAGAAAGGTGATATATTATTTCCTTCACTTTTACCTGTATCCCTACTGTTTTGGGGCTTTTTCTCTTACTAATTTGGTTAACCAATCCATTGCAAAAGACTATTAGACTGCCATCATTTTCAGCTCAGAATCTTTTCCATTTTAGTTCATTTAAGTCTTTTGACAATTGTATGTGACACGGATATTTAAAAATCTATGTTGATGTGAGAACGAAAAACCACAAAGATAAAAGTCCATTGAAAATATTTCTTTGATGCCAGTGTTAAATTGCATACAGAACTTTATTGCATTTCCTTCTACAGGTCATACACGCAAATTAATATTCTGAAGAGAAAAGAAATAAAATGTTTTGAGTAACAGCATCCTATATGGAGCTAATAGTATCTGCCACACAGACACACCAAGAATTGATAGCTGGAATTTGTCTGGTTTCATTTGTTTGAAAACTCATTTTCAGTGTGTGGTATCTAGCAATATGCTTGATTCCATTGAATCTATTCATTACATATGGTTTATTTTCTAATGGTGTCTATTAAATCACAATCTGTATCTCTGAAATGCTTTATATTCCTCAAGACAAATGAGAGGTAGTGCCCATAAAACCTATTTCTTTACTCACCAAGTCAAAGCTGTCTCCTTTTAGTTGGATACAATTTTGTGAAGGTTTCTTTCCTACCTCTCTTTCCATCACAGCCTCTGCCCTTAAGCAATGAAAGTCCATCAACCTAATTATTTTCTACAACATAACTCTGCTTTCTATTATTGTATGTGTTCTTAATGATTTTCTTTTTAGAGTGAAGCATGTTCAAGATCTTGCTGCTGCTTGTTAAGTGAGAAATACATTTGTGTAGTAAATGGTATGGTCAACTTGAGGTAGAAAACAGAATAACATTTATATTTTGTTTGATGAGTACCAGAACTAATTACTCACTGCAGTTCATCTCTATGTCCATTTTGGTTATTACAATTTGTACAGCACAGTAGAAGTACCAACCATCTTTCTAAGATACATCTAAATACATACAATTATTATTCTTGTTAGTAGAGGATCCTAACAGGGTTTTTTTTTAATTCATTACTGTCCAATTTTTATATTTGCTTGTAGGGAGTTAAAATGATTTTTTTTTGTTGTTAGCTAAAAAAAAAAAAAAAAGAAGAAAGAAAAAAAAAGGCATATTTTTTGTTCAAGATCCAGTTGTGATGTTTAATGCCAAAGTAATCAAGAGCTGTGTCTAAAAGACATGCATGTACATTTTCTACATACACTTCCATTAGTGTAGCTAACTGAAAACTGCAGAACAGCTTGTTAGGAAGATGATGAATGTGCCACTTTTTATGTTGATCACAGAACTGCATTTATGTTGGAAGGTCTCTCTGGAGATGATCTAGTTTGACCTTATGCTCAAAGCAGTGCTGATTTGAAAGTTAGATCAGGTTGCTCATGGTCATATCCATTTGAGTTTTGAAAATATATAAGACGAAGGTTCTCCAGCCTCTTTGGACAACCTATTCCAATACTGCATCAATATCACTGTGAAGTGCTTTTTCCTGCAATCAGAATTTCCCTTGCTGCAGCCTGTTACCATTGTCCCTGGCCCTTTTGCCATGCACTTAAGTGTCTGGTTCCAGCTTTTTGGACCACTGTAATTAGTTTGTCCTCCCTTAATTATCCCTGCAGGATAAATAAAATCAGCTTCTTCTCACATTACATGTAATCCAAACTCTTGACAAACTTAATAGCACTCCACTGGACTGCAGTTTGTTCACTTGTTTTCTGCTGGGAGCCACAAAACTGGACAGTGCTTCAGATTTGACCTCATGAATGCTGAGTAGAAGGAAATAAGCACTTCACTTCAGCTGTTGTTTATGCTCTTGTTAACACAGCCCAGTAGGCAATTATCTTAAGCACGCATTGCTGACTTTTTCAGTTTTTAGTCCGCCAGGACTCACAGGTCCTTTTCTGAAGAGCTGTTTTCTAGCCAGTCTGCAGCCTGCATTAGTGCAGAAAGTTGCTCTGTCTCAGATGCGAGATGTCAGACTTCACATGTCTGCTAAATCCACAAGGAACCTGTTGATTCATTCCTCCATCTTCCTGAGGTTCTTCTACACTAGAGCCTTGACCTTCCACATATTAATAGTTCACCTCTACTGGTTGGGCTAAGCAAGCATTCTGACCCATGAACCAAGTGCTCAAAGCACTAGTGAACACATATGGTAAAATTCTCTATATTTCTAGGCTTTAAAGAATAAAATCTTCATCTATTATTGCTAGATTAGCTTTTTGTACATTTCCAGCTTTGCAAGTGTACACCCTGTAATCACTGTTGAAGTCCTGAAAGATATATACCTATCAACTCTTTGGTTTGAGGAGACTTCCTAAATCCTAAAAGATGATCCTGCTAATAAAACAACTGTACTTTCTTTATCTAAGCTGAAGCTGTCAGATATAATGCCCAATGAGGGAACATCTGTCATACTGAGCGTGTAACACCCAAGGGACAACAAGCCAATCTTTTCCTCTATCAGTTTTTGGCGCAGCAGCTCAATTCTCCCAGCAACATAAAAAGTAAGCAACAAATATTCTCTTAGCATTTTGGATCAGATTCTATCTTGCCGGTGCATTTGTAGGTACTATTTTCTCAACTCAATATTACCATGAATAGTTGGTCTTGGGAGTGTGGTGATCCTATCCATTCTTGCTTAGTACTATATCTTATGGAAAAATATCTTATGAACCATAAATAAGTCTTTCCTAGTTTTGTAAAAAATATTTTCAATAAAGTTAACAAATATGCTGAGTTATTTCAGAGCCATAGGACTACCCTCAACATCCTGAAATTAAAAAATAGCTGACCTAGAGCTTATGAATCAGGACTAAAATGAGAGCAGGGTCAGGTGACAATAACTATATTGTCTGCTACTGGCCTCCTGACCAGGAAGACTGTGTGGATGAGGCCCTCTATGGACAGATCAGAGCAGCCTCATGTTCACAAGCCCTGGTCCTCACAGGGGACTTCAAGCACACTGGTATCTGTCAAAGGGACAACACAGCAGGGCATAAGCACTTCAGGAGGTTCCTGGAATGCTGGGATGAGGACCTCCATTTCCAAATGATGGAGAAACCAAAAAGGTGAAGTGGTGTGCCAGACCTGGATCTGGCATATGGAATGTGAAGCTCAAGGTTAACTTTGGCTGTGGCGACCACGAAATGGTGTTCAAAATCCTTAGGGCAGTGAGGAGAGCACACAGCAAGTTCACTGTGGATTTCAGGAAAGCAGAATTTGGGCTCTTCTGTTTGGTAGTGTACCACGGAATAGAGTCCTGGAAGGAACAGTGGTCCAAGAAAACTGATTAATATTCAAAGATCACCTCCTATGAATTCAGGAGGGATGCATCCCATCAAAGAGAAGTTGGGTAAAAATGCCAAGATGGCTGCATGGGTGAACATGCAGCTCCCAGAAAAACTTAGCACAAAAAAGAAATCTACAAAGATTAGAAGCAAGTACAAGCAGCCTGAAGGAATAGAGAGATTTTCCAAGTAGACAGGAAAGCTAAAAACCCTGATGGAATTAAACCTGGCTATGGACGTCAAGGGCAACAAGAAAAGCTTCTCTAGGTGTCAGTGATAAAAGGAAGACTGTAGGGAATGTGGGCACTGTCTGGAAGGAAATGAAAGTCCTGGTTACCCAGGGTATGGAGAACGTTCAGGTACTAAATTACTTTTTTGCTTCACTCTTCACTGACAATTGTTCCAGGCACACCACCCAAGTCAGAGAAGGCAAAGGCAGGGACTGGGAGAATGAAGAATCATCCACTGTAAGAGAAAATCAGACTTGAGGCCATTAGCCTGAAAGTGTATAAGCTCATGAGACCTGACAAGCTGCATCTGTGGGTTTTGAGGAAACTGGAGGAAGAAGAAGCTAACTTCTGAAACATGCAGCTTTTTCAACTATCATTCACTGTCTGAAATTCATAAGATTTTTTTTTGTAATTAGTGATGACTATTACAGCTCTAAGTATTTTCAATATAATTTTTTGCATATTTTAATCAGAAAATTAAATAATATTTTGATAATAAAATATGCTATTATAATTTTTTCAAATTCTCTCTATATTAAAGTGTTTTATAATTTAAATTCTAGATTGCTAGAACTATAAATAAATGTGTGAATGATCCTATTTATCCAAATTATGGGAAGAGTCTTCAAAAAATGAAAGTATTAAGTTAGTATTGTCCTAATCTAACAGCAATATAGTAAAATCTTCCTATTTTACACTTTATTTTTCTTAGTGAGTTTAGAAAGTGTAGCATAACCCATCAAATCAAAGGGAAAAGTGATTTTTAAACTAAGATGTTATGAAACTATCATGCACATACTATGAAATATCTAAGCATTTTGGGGCAAAACCACTGCATCTGATGGAAAAGGATGCGAGTCACAAAAGTCAAGCCAGGCAGACACAAACAGCTAAGCTTAATTTAACACCATATGTGAACTGAGAAATACTGACATGTCATGAAAACAAAATGCCTGAGGAATTCTCTTTGAATAGAAGTCACTTTACTTCCCAGTAGTGACTCATCCACTAGAGTTTCATAAGACTTTACTTCATTACCTCCACAGTGAAGGATTTTTAAAAATACTGTTGGTCTTAATATACTAGGTATCTAGTATAGTAGTATTTCAAATTTATGGAGACTTTAGATGCTGAACTCTTCCGTGCATGACTCATCTCCCACCATAAAATGAACTCCAGTAGAATCGTCATCCTGCTTTTATGTAGGTAAAGTGAAACCAAATATTTTTTTTTCAATATGTGACTGAATTGTCATTCTCTACTGGAAGTTTTCCATGCCTACTATTCTTTCAACTCTCACGTGAAAATGGGCAGAAATGATCAGAGAGACACCCTATAAAAACATCTTGACTATTACAGGCCTGATAGTATTATCTGCTTCTTATGCCTCTGTCATTGTTTGGCACTGGCTCAATGCCAGGCACCCACGAAAGTTGTTGCTCACCCTCCCCTGCCACAGCCGGGCAAAGGAGGAAAAAGGAAATAAAAAAAATTAACGAAGGCTTCGTGAGTGAGATAAGGACTGGGAGAGAACATCTCAAGGGCGAAACAGGTTTAACTTAAGTTGCAAAGTGAATTTATTACTACCAGAATCAGAGAAGGATAATGAGAAGTAAAATAAGCCCTTAGAATACCTTTCCCACCCCCCAGCCCCTTCCTCCTTCACACCGACAGCACAGGAAGACAGGGCCTGGGGGTTTGGTCAGTCCATCACTGAGATTTCCTTCTGCTGCTCCAGGAGAGGAGTCTTCCCCTGTGAGGCTGTGGGTCCGTCCCACAGGACACAGTTCTGAACTTCCCTGGCGTGGGTCCGCTCCCAGGAGCAGCAGACACACCGCCCCTGCTGCAGCGTGAGCCCCTCCCGGGGCACAGAGCCCTCCCAAACCTGCCGTGAGCCCCTGCCAGGGCACAGAGCCCTCCCAAACGTGCCGTGAGCCCCTCCCAGGGCACAGAGCCCTCCCAAACCTGCCGTGAGCCCCTCACAGGGCACAGAGCCCTCCCAAACCTGCCGTGAGCCCCTCCCAGGGCACAGAGCCCCCCCAAACCTGCCGTGAGCCCCTGCCAGAGCACACAGCCCTCCCAAACCTGCCGTGAGCCCCTCCCAGGGCACAGAGCCCCCCAAACCTGCCGTGAGCCCCTCCCAGGGCACAGAGCCCTCCCAAACCTGCCGTGAGCCCC
>JACBWW010000020.1:9403291-9421977 GCA_020086605.1 Lanius collurio
TAAAAAAAAGGATTTTGTTTTCTTTCATCAAACTGTATTACAGCATGTAGACTGGTTACTCAGTAATAGTGCAAAACAAACACTTGTTGAAAAATGATGGAAAAGAATTCTTCTCAGATTATTGGCAGCTGACATATTAACTTTCTTTGTTTGACTGTTTTTTAGGCATTGGAATACAGTATATATAATTTTATTTTCACCCAGTATATGAAATAGTGCTGCACATGAGAATATAAATAACGTAATAAAGACTGGCCAAACATCTTCAACACAGAAACTGGATAAAAAAAAGAAGCAGAAAGAGGCAGTGTGGAAAAAGGGACGTTATGTCTTAGATGAGATTGCTGATTAAGTTGCAAAAGATTAGTCTTGGAATGAACCTTGGTTAATAAATTCATTATTTATAATGAGATAATAGAGTGTAAGTATAACAATGAAAGCAGATAGTGACAAAGTTAAGTGATGTTATTAATACAGAACATCAAGAAATAACTGTATGACATGGAGAACTAAAATAATAAAAAATGACCTGAAATTCAATTATAAATAGGTTAAATACAAATTCAAAAAAGGGAAAACTTCCACAGGGTTGATAAGAGTAATTTTCACCCTGACGTGTAACTCACCTGAAACAGAAGATGAAGGGAAAATATAAGATTATCGTCTGGCTAAAGTTTCGCTTTTCAGATCTTTCAGGATGCACCTGTTTGTCAGGAAAGTGCAATTCTATGATGTAGGAGCTAAGTTTCATCCAGAGCAGGGTTCCAGGATAGACAGGAAAATATTTACATCTTCTTTCAAAGTTTTGGAGACCTTTGTTGTTATGCTTTGTTGAAACAATCTGCACAATTATTATGAAATTTCCCAGGAAAAATGAAGTTTTTAGGAACAGAACAGTGATAAGAAATTATGAAAAATTGACAGACATTCTGAAAATACTTTCCAGTATGAGGATGCATTAATAAATGCCTAACTAAATAAATAAATAAAGAGTTCCTCTTCAGTTTAAGCACTTTATGAAAATGTTATATCATAGAGGTATAAAAGGATGAAAGAACCAAACCAAATAACCCAGTATATATTCCACTTCTGTAGTCCTGTGCTCATAAATTTCTTTAGGCTCTTTGAACTCCATTTTTACTGTCTTCAACTCTACCTGAATAAAAAATAATAAAATAAAAGAAGGTAAGCTGTGGTTCTTTAAAACATTTTGGAAAAATCACAATCAGTGAACATATGAAATATTGTTTTAGCAACTTCCTTGAAAGCTCTGTTGATATCATGTTAAATGACATCTATAAAACTTACAGTAAGTTTTTACAATGTATTTATATCTCTTCTATAAATATAATGTAGACATAAATAAATATACATGGACAGATTAAATATATACATGCACAAATCATGATATAGTAATACAGGTGCAACTGTAGATGCCTTTACCTTATCTTGGAGTTTCAAACAGGGGGATGGAAAACTTTTTCAAAGCAGCAAAGAATCTTGATTCATTATGAAGTTGTTTCATATGCAAAAAATGGTGTCCACGTGCTTCTCCAAATCCTATTCACAATCCTGTTTTTAAAGAAAACTTTTTCTTTAATTAACATCCCTTAATGTTATATTTCTTTTAAAACATCTGTCCCATAAGAGTAAAAACAATGTTTCACTACTGACTGCAGTTGAAGACAAGAGTCTACATACTTCATTCAGAGACAATCTAGGTGTTTACCATCTGCTACATAGATTGTTCACAAGGAATTGTGTTCAAGAGGCCTTTCACATGTTCAAATATGTTAGTGTTGCAATTTCAGCAGTGCAGAAAAACAAGAACGTGCTTTTCTTCAGAGAGCAGAAGGAATTAATTCTTGTAGGAAAACATATCAAGATCTAATTTATGCAATATTCCCTGGTGTTGTAGTTGATGATCCATCAATATTTTCATGTGTTGTATTAGTTTTATTTTCAGCTATTTATAAATCAGGTCAAAAGATTTGCTGCAGTCTGAAATTTAAAAAAACCCCAAAGTTTCAGGAAAGAGCCTCAATGAAGCAGTTTAGATATAATATTATGTTAAAAAATGTTCCTCAGAAAATTTTGCATGAAAATAACCCTCCTCATGCATCTGATACATAAAACAAATTGAATATACAGTTTCCTACATCTTTTTGCTGCTTCTTTTAGTCCCATTTATCAGCATGTAAGCTTTAGCTGAATCTTTCAGATTATAATGCAAGCACCACTATCCTTAATAAGAAAGTCATTACAAATTGTAACTATGGATTGGTCCACCAAAACAAAAGACTTACTATTAAAAATAAGTGCAGATAATTAAAACTTTATTTTAAAGGAAACTACATGCCTAGAAGAACATGTAAAATTTATGTGATTTAAAACCATAACAGTTTGGAAACAACAGTTCTGGAGTAGAGATTGAATATAGCAAGCTAGATATCTAAAAAATAAGATTTGCACAATGGAGTAGACTGAGGATTTCCAGAGCTTCCATAATATCCAGAGACCCCTGAATCACTATCTTCAGAGTGGATTCTACAAAGTAGAAGTAGATACAAAGTATGTAACCCTTGAACCTGAATGTACAATCCAGAATTCCCTTTCCCATGACAAATTCAACATAAGCTATCTAAAGCTCTTTAATTTCTCCAAAGAAAAAAATCTATCATCATGATTCTTTTAAATAAAAATTGGAAAAACTTCACAGACGAGACTAAAAATTATTCAATGCAGAATGTCCCCCACCCAGTAATAAGTTCTGCCATCACTGCTTATGGGAGGTATATCCAGTTCTTTTTAATTTCCAGGGATCACTGTTGCTGCTGTATTGTATATGATTAGTACTACTACTAGTAAAATATCATTCCAACTTGTTTTCCACACAGGTTGATTTATTGAAATGCACCCTAGATAGTGGGGGGGGGGAAAAGTCACAGTGTGAGGGACTCAGAATCACTTAGGGGCTGAGCTAAGGCTCAGCAGCAAGTATAGGAATTCTTGGGTTCTCTATTAGATCCTCAGATATTTTAAACCTCAAGGTAGTTTTGTTGAGCAAAATGTTTGCAGCAAAATCTAACTATCTTTGCAATTAATTATCAATAAAACTAATATCTTTGAAGTTCTGAATCACAAACCCATCAGGTCAAACATCAAAAGTTCTGAACAGTTTTAAAGGTATTAAAAGGACAATATGGCAGTCAAATATTCATATGGAATTAGCCTTAGCCTTTCACATCAATAACAGAGTCAAACAACACTGGCAAAATTCCTCTTTTCTATTTTTAGCAGTATTTGTCACATTAGGATGAAGATTTCAAATGAAGTCTGTGAATTAAAACAGTCCAGAAGACAGGAATGGGAGGGAGAAGACAGCAGTGAACTGCAAAATGCCCCTGCAGGGAGAACACTGCACTGGCGCTTCAGAGTGACAAGATGATGTGAAAAGAGAAAGACTATAAAATGTGATGGGCAGGGCTGTCTGTTGGCACTTTTGGTTGCCAAGGAAGCTTGCAATGTTCAGAGTTCCCTTGGAAACATTTTACTCACTCATTTAACATAAGCTGTGGATAGTGTGATGAGTAACAGTGTCAAAGCTGTGCTGTCAGGGGGTTTGTTCTCTCACCTATAATACCATACCGCCTGCCTCTGCCAGTAGTCTGGCCTCCATAGTCTAATAAAATAGCAGATGGAAGAAAATAACTCTGTTTTAAAGAATATTTTATTTTTATAGTTTATTAGTGATTTCCAGTATGGATCCAGTAAATTGAAATAATGCATAGTCCTGAAGGTATTCTTTTAAAAATAATTTGCCTATTTATCAGCGTGTAGTTAATGCATCAAAAATAAACAGATTGAAAATATTTTTGTGTCATTTCCAGTAGGACACAGTAAAAGAACTGTGAAAAAAAAAAATCTACATTACCTATAAGAGGAATTAGATTCTGTATAACAATATATAAATTCATTTTATTGAGATAAATTTTAAAAAACACAATTCAAAAGTAAGATAGGAAATAATTGATGTAAGTTGAAACTTGGTTTTCAAATTGATGAGCAGTTGAATTAACTTGCAGCTTAAAATTATGTTTCTCACCTTTTATCTCTAAACCAGCTTATAACATTTAGCAATAACACAATATTGCAAAATACATAGAGGTACTAAAGGATCTTAGAGCTATCCATCACAAAGAATTTGGGGGAACAAAATACTATTAACAATTAAAATAAAGAAACAATTTTTATTTTTCACATCAAAGAATATTTCTGTAGGTAGATATAGTTATAAATTACATTAATAAAAGTTAAATATCTCACAGCAGGATTCCTGTTCAATAATTGAGCCTCCCAGGTGTTATGAAGTACTAAAATGATAAATATAATTTTATTATAGAAGTAGAAGAAGAGGCCTTTAGGGATAACCTCAAAAGACCATGTGGTCAATCCCTCTTCAGTAAAGCAAGATTGCTGATATTCAGAATCTAACTTGAGACCATCCAATCAATCTTCCCTTAAAGTCCTATTTAAGAATATTTCTCTGCAATGTCATGTAGCCTACTGCACTCTGGACCAACATTACAGTTAGTCCATTTCTTTTTACTATCAAACTGAAATGCATTTTTTCATTTAGTAAGCTGGCATCTCCTTGTGCAGAGGCATCTCTTGTGTGAGGGCAGCTTATGTCAACAAAGCCAAGTACAAGACCCAAGACCTGATATCAGTTCAAGCCAGGGAATGAATAGATTGAGAACTGCCCTGCCTTGAAGGACTTGAGTGTGCTGGTGAGTGAGCAGCTGTACATGAGCTGTCAATGTGCTTTTGCAGCCCAGAAAGCCAGCTGTATCCTGGGCTACATCAAAACAAATGTGACCTGCAGGCCAAGGCAAGTGATTCTGCCTCTCTACTTCTCTCTGATGAGACCCCACCCGCAGTGCTGCATCCAGCTCTGGGGTCCCAAGCACAGGAAGGACATCAACCTTTGGAGCAAGTCCAGAGGAGTGTCACCAAATTGACTGGAGAGAGGGAGAGAGCATATTTCCTATGAGATCAGGATGAAAAAAATTGAGGTTGTTGAACCCAGAGAAGTGAAGGATCCAGGGTGATCTGTTTGAAGCCTACCAGTACCTAAAGGAAGCTTCCAAGAAATCTGGAGTGGGAGTGTTTACAAGGGCATGTAGCACTAGGACAAGAGGGAATGGCTTTAAACTCGGTAGGCTGAGATTATTTTTTAGAAAGAAATTCTTACTGTATTGTTGGTAAAACACTGGAACAGTTAGCCCAGAGAAACTGTGGATGTCTCGTGGGGCTAGAATGTTCAAGGCCAGGCTGGACAGGGCTTTGAGCAACTTGGTCTAATGGAAGATGTGCTGGCTCTTGGCAGGGGGGTAGGAACTAGACGATTTTTAAGGTCCCTTCCAGGCCAAACTCTTCTATGATTCTATGATTTAGGAAGGTTATTCTTATGTTCACATTTTTATCTCAATTGTACATCCCCCTTTCTTTCAGTCCCAGGCATAAGAGTGCCTGTCCCATTTGCTTATTTAGAACACATGTGGTATGCCTGACATAAATAATAATTCCTTTATAGACAGTGTTAGTGACAAAATGCAAATAGAAATGTTACCATCCACATGTGATGCAAAGTGCTTTTCAAGTCTAAGTGAATCTTGGAAAGCAACTGCCTTTTTTGCCACAGAAATACATAAAAATACATAAAATCTTGTCTAATTTGTGGCCCCACTGCAGCTGTACAATATTTTTGGCAGCATTAATGCCTAGACAATTTAATTTCATATTTGTACACATTTTATTTATGCTTCTTAATTGTGACATTTGTACTTTGTTTTTATTGATGATTTCGGGGCAGTTTTATATTTTCTCCAAATCACACTGAATTCTGATCTTCCAAAGCACTCATAACCTTTCCTAACACCATCTGTACACATTATTATGTATCAACATCTAAATCATGAACTAAAATAAGAAATAAAATCAGTCATAGAAAATCTTGGAAGTACCTCACTTGAAATCCTTCCAACAGACAGTGAATCAATAATACTAAATACTAAATGTAGGTTTTTATCCAACTATAGACCAATTTTGTACCCATAAAATGTGAACCATACTTTGTGAAGTTGCTTATGAGAGTGTGTTATGTAGTCCCCAAATCTTACTATGGCCTTGGTGAATATTGTAGTCTTTTTCCCCCTTATTCACGACACTACTAGCATAACAGAAAAGAAACTGGATTGATATGACATGTTATTGACCAATAGAAGGTGCTTTTTACCACTTCTAGTTATTATTACTACTAATTAATTTAATTATTAATAGTTAAGTAACTGCTCCACAGACAGAAAACTACTCTGGTTTTTTTTTTGTCTTCTCTTATATTTATTTTCTTCTCCTTCCTTTTTTAAGTGTTTTTATCATTCTTTCAGAATGAAAGACTCAGGCATGACTAGAAGTTCAGATTACTTCAATGTTTTTAAAGTAGTGTTGGTTCCTTTAGTCCTTAGTTCATTAAGCACTGAAGACTTGAACTAAAGTATTCCTCGGTGTCTTTCTATATTCTGGCCTACAGTCCTATTTTTGTGCTAAGATTAGTGTTGTAATATGTTTGGACACAATTAAATTTGTAAAGATTGAAGCAAGTTCTACTTGAACCTCCTTTGTTTAAATCATAATTTGTTCTCTTTCCCATATGTAATTAACCTATATATTTTACTTTGTTCTATAATACATTCATAAAAGATTCTTTTTTATCTTTTCCTTTCATTACAAAGAACTCATTTTGTCTCTTAGTTTTTCTAATTTTATCCCTTTTTTGTAGAGGTACATTACATAATGAAGGCTATACACTAAGGAACAATGAGTTATGAAGAGCCGCACAGTGTAAATGTAATTAAAACCAAACTATTTTACTGGACTTTCCATTTCAGTAGGATGATAGAAGATGTGTCTGTGAGAACAAAGAATAGATTCAAAGAGAATAGAAAGAAAAAAAATTGTAGAAGAATCCACATTCAAGAAAATCTGTTATGTATAATAGCAAGCAGCATTCTGAAATCTTATTACTCCTCTGCTGTAACAAGTATCTGTGAAATTTATGAGCAAATATCATCAAGTTCATTCTTCTTTTTCTCCTTGCAACTGATGAACATGCTCTACTGCTACATTCTTTTAATGAACAGATGTCTGTGAGTGATGGGAAGCTTCCAAAGAGTAATAACATGTAGTGGTGTTAACTGTTAAATTTCATAGGCAGACAGGGTCATGTTCAGTCCATGATCCACATGTGTGAAAAATTATTAACACAGCACTTATCACTAACCTCTGTGTTAGCAAATAATGCTGAGGTTGGATATGTTTGCTTCTGCTCAGTGCTTTGCTAACTTTGCTTTTTGTTCTTGGAGGGTAAACACACATGGAGCTCACATGTAAAGACATGTAAAGATAAATGTGACAATTCTTAAAGGAAGTACGACTAGCGGTACTGTCATAGTGTATTAGATAATCCTTGAAGCATATGATACATTAACTAAGACTTCTTATCTCCCCCTACATATATTCTTGAGTGAATGATTCCAAAAACGTTCAAGATCAGACTTAACAGGGTATAAAAATACTCACAAAGAGCTTTCTTTAATCATTATAAAATACTGAAAGAGAAAGCAGACTTAACTAAAGAAAAAATATCTATGAAGTAAGCATACAAAACACAGAGCAAATACTGAATTTCCTAATCCAGTGCAGAAAACTTCTACAGCGAGAGAAAGGGAAAAAAAATAATGTTTTAAAATTAAACTCTTTCAGTTCTTTATGCTTTATGAAAGGAAATGGGTATATTTTTAACCAGTACTTTCAGTGAACTATGAATTTTTAAAATTATTTTACTTGATGCATCTTTCTTGGGATAACCTGTTGTTACACACGATTAAAAAAGAATATTGTGTTTCCTTGCAAAATGCCCCATGCTGACATAATAGTGAACAATTCATCATTCTGATGAACCTTCACAATTTGAGAATTTCAAGAAACTGTGGTTCACTGAAAACCAAGATTTAAACAATCTTATTTATTTTGTTAACCTTTGCAGTGCTATGGTTTTATGATATTTAATATAATTTCAACATGCTACACGAATTTCCCTTATTTCTTCTCAGAAAGTTGTTCTTCACTTAAGAATACAACTAATGAAACAGTACAATATATAATTTATATTTTAACAGTTGTGCCTGCTTCAAAGAGGTGCTCCCTAACCACTTTTTTATATTATTTAAGTCTAAAAACTATTCAACAGAATTGGTATTTTCCTGAGTATCAAAATATTATCATTTCTTGTCCATTCTAGGACAGTGTAGGGGAAGGGTGCAGTCATACCTGTAAGTATACAACATACTGACTGCCGTGACACTCAAAGCCAGCTTGCAACAGATCAAGTTTGTAAGCTTTGGAAGTGTTGGCTGTCAGACTCTGCATTTCCAACTCTCTGCATGGGGAAGTCCTCAGATGGCTTTAAAACTTCAGTGACTACTGCACTGAGTATTGTTAGCCCAGCCTCCTCAGTGTATGTTTTAAATCTGATAAAGATGATAATCTAATAAAAATCTATCAGGAGGAAAGATTGTGGAAGATCTAAACATTATGATGCTTAATATCTTTCTAGAATTTCCTTTGTCCAACATTATAACTTCTAATTTTCTTAATTCTAGCCTGGAATTTGTTAGTCATATTTTTGTCCTGGAAACAATGAACTTGCTAATGCTGATTGTCGACAGCCTTAATGTTTTAGAATATAGTAACTTCCCTACAAATTCTTTTTAGAAGGGAAACTCACACAAATATGTGACTGCTGGTAGTACATAAGAAACTTAAAGTCTTGCATCACCTCAAAATTCTTGCTAATCAGAAATTTTCACATTGAGGAAAATTAGAGATTCAATTAAATACCTAATTTAGGAGCTAGAATCAGTAATACCAGTTAATCTAACACTTTATTGTATTTAATTTAGGACTAAAAATAGGGTGGTTTTTTTTTTTATTTTCTTCCTCCACATCCTACTGAGAAGGGGGTGATAGAGGATTTTTATGTGCATCTGGTGGCCACCCAAAGTCAAATCCCCACACTGGCTCAGAGCAGTCCTGATTCAAATGTATTCTGTTTTATCTATATTATCTGTTCATACTGCATTGCAGATTATAACACATTCTTACTTGTATTTTATTTATAGACACAAAACATACTTTAATATGGTTTTTCAGTCATGATATTTTGCTAAATGTAATGTTCATGTTTCTGTTGGCCCTGCAATGATTAATTACTTACATTTGCTCTTTTTTTTTTTTTTTTTTTTTTTTTTTTTTTTTTTTTTGTTGTACTGAATACTTTCAATTTAATGAATGCTTTTATGAGCTGTTCCTCTCCCAGTAGTCCGTCTCCTGGGCATAGTTTTTTACACGTCCCTATCTTACTTCAACTGATGTTAGTATTAGCATTTTCTCTATTTTATCCTTATTCATTTTCTTTTCTGTAAGTAAAAGCAAATCCATTCTGCTGATTCTCACCTTTTATTTAAATTAGTTATTTAAAATAAATTAATTATTCACTAGTTTTGGGAGTCCCAGGGTCATTTCTGGTTTTGTTCAGTGTCTATTAATATAAAATGCATGAACAGTCTTGACAGCACAACTGACTCCAGATATTTTAGAACAGCAGGTAAGTAAGTGCACGCTGAAGAGCTCTGTGATATTTAAAAGTTGGAATAAGAAGCTAAAACAGAGAATTGGTTACTGTTTTACATAAAAGAGTGGAATTAAGAAACATACCTTGTGCAGAATATCATGAAGCATCTAATCCTTTACAAGTGTATAGCTTTTTAATCTAAGTAAAACTGTTATTATGCTACTCTTCTACAAGATTTTTGCTTTACCCAAGGTTATTAGACCTAGTGAGGTCTAATAAAAAAATTACAAGTAACAACAATCTGATCTACATTTATCACAGAATCACAGAATAACATAATGATTGCATCTGGAAATAGCCTCAGGAGATCATCTAATCCAACCCCCCAGTAAGGCAGGTTCACCTAGGGCAGGTTGTATGGAAACACGTCCAGGCATGTTTTGAGTATCTCCAGAGGAGACAACTCCACAACCTCTATGGGAAGCTTGTTCCAGTGCCCTGTCACTCTCAATATAAAGAGGTTTTTCCTTATATCCATATGGAATTTCCAGGGTTTCTGTTTGTGCCTCTTGCCCCTTGTCCTGCCACTGGACAGGAGCGCCAGGAAAAGAGCCTGGCCCCACCTTCTTGACAGCCATCCTTAAGATATTTCTTAGTATTCATAATATCCACTCTCAGTTGTCTCTCTGTCAGGCTAAACAAGTCCAGCTCTCTCAGTCTTTTTTTTTCTGAGATGCTCCAGTCCCACAAATCATCTTTTCCAGTAGTTCCTTGTCTTTCTTGAACAGGGGAGTTCAAAGATGGGCACAATACTTTGGATGTGGCCTCATTAGGGCGGAGTATATGGGGAGGATAACCTTCCTCAACCTGCTGGACACACTCACTACTATAACTCTATATTGCTACATTATAATTACATGCAATATAATTAAAAAAATATACTACATAATAGAAATAGAAATAGCTTAAACCTTTAAAATACACAAGTAGTCTATACATACACTATCTGGATAATTAGACTCATTACTCACAGAAAAGTAAGTATAGCAATAAAATATCACTATATGCTGAAATTAAAGAACAGACAATTTTATTGTCATAAAGAGATGGCAATACACAAGTTAATACCATAGAGAGAAAATACTACAGTACTTAACCTGTGGTGGAACCATCCTTGAATAATGGCAAATTTATCCATTATTTATCTGTTTATCTATTCAGATTTGTGTCCTATTTTAGAGAGGAACTTGTTATCTCCAACTTAGCTACTCAATTTTTCAGCTAGATTTTATTTCTTCGTGCTGTCTGAACATTGCAATTATGCTATAACTAAAGAAAACTGCAGGATGAAAGGAGAGGCATTTGTCAAAATTTAGAAATTAATGTTTTGCATTAAAAATCTATTTATGGAGAATGAAAGGGGAGGAAAGTCTGTGTTCTAAAGGAGTTAAACACTGAAAACTCACTTACTAACTTTTCTCCTGAGAACTTCTATTTGCAGATAAATATTTGCCTGACTGTGACATGTATGGTTTACTATAGTACTGCCAAGAGATACTTCATCAAATGTTTTCAACTTCAGTTAAAATCAATATGTAACTAATCTATATTATGATTCACTTTTAAGTGTGGATTTTGCAAAAAAAGTGAAATGAACTTAGATAAAATATTGTTGACACTGTGTAACAGATTTTAAAAAAGAAATACGTATACATTGCATTTGTCTCACAGTCATGGGGTCTTGAGTAATCACCCCCTGAAGTCAATCATTGAAGTTACTGACTTCAGTAACAGTGGAGTGCACAACTTCTTTTCTTGGAGAATTTTATACAGCAAGTCTTGCATGTTGGTGTCACAGCACACAGGATAACACACATGAGCAGTAAATTCAGTGCATCTGGAGATTTCTGCATCGGATGTGGCTCTGTATCATGGTGGAGTCTTGGCTCAAGCCAGTTCATGTCTTGAGAGAGAACACATAATTCTTAAATGATACCAAATATAAAATAGAAGCAAACAGAAAAATACGTAAGACTGACAAATTACAAATCAACAAACAAAAGGAGTCAGTAACTGCACATTTGCAGTAGTCTTTTAAAATAAGGCAGATGTCCATCCAGTCTAATGACAGCCATGAAACCAACAAACATTTAAATGGAAAGTTTGTTTAGGCTTTGCTATGGATTTTTCCTTTCCTTTAATAGAAATTAATTTTTTCCTGTGTTTTATTATGCATGCTATATTTAACAAAATTACTACAAATATAATTTACCCAGAGAGATCAGAAAAAGGAAATAAATGTCATTTCAGTGAAGGATTAAAATTCACCCTAAAGATCTTAAGTTTGCTCTAAAGTTCTCAAGTTACCTTTCATTATACTAGTAGGCATTCTCTTTTCATTGCATATTAACTGCTTTGCTCTTACACATAAGGTTTATCAGTGTTAAATGTACATAGCTGGGAGGTACTTGGGCTGACAAGAGTATTATATGCTTCTTTTTCAAGTCACATTAGAAAGATTATATTTAGTGATCAGACTTGGTATATTTTCTGCACAATTTTAAAATTATATGTATTTGATATCTTGTGTTCAAATTCACTGCCATAAGGATCTTCCAAAGCATTCAGTAATTTCTGGAAGTACAACCTGAGATGTCAGCCAAGATCATGCCATTGTGTGGAATGGAAAGAAATGTTGCATCACCTGTCTCTTACCTTATTACTTTCCTGTATCAGACTACTGCAATCTGGGGTGACATACTGTATCAAGCATGTCAGCTAAGAAATTAAAACTTGCCAATTTTAGGCTAAAGCATTAAAAAAATTCTACTAACTTAAAGCTCAAACCCAAATATTTTGACTGTTTGTGTACATTCCCAGCAAATAATTAGACAGGTGAATGTCAAGGGTAATGCATCCCAGCAGTGCAGTCACTTAAGGACTGCAAATATCTCTTGTAACATGTAATACTCAGTTTTGAGTCAGTAACTGAAAATAACAATTTTTAACATAAAAATCATCATTTATTTATGAGGTGTCATTAGTGAGAACCACATTTATTAGGGAGATGGAAAGAGGAGGTCCTAGCTTTTAGTTGCTTACTGCTTTAATATTAGAGACATGAATGCTTATTTTCATAATGGCATCATTTCAAAGGTTGCAAACATGTAAATAAAATACAGAAGATTCACTTTTCTTATTCACAGTTTAAAATATTAATCAATTATCAATTGCCTTTAAAAAGAAAAATCCTAGTTCTTATGTATTTTGCAGGCATTCTGTTTCAGTCAACACATTCCTTAGCCAGGTGTGTGAATCTTCCTTTTTTATTGTGTTGACTTACTTCAAAGTTATGCTTAACTCTTATTTTTAAGGAATACTGATGAGTATTAAAAATAATTTGGACTGAATGAACATTTCTACACTATTTCTATCACCCAAGAGAAAGTAATTTTTAAAAGTAGGCTCATAAAATAGTGATTTAGGAACTTTGCCTTTTTGCTGTAATTTGGCAACTCTGTAAATGAGTAAACTCAATTTACTTTTACACTACTTTACACATAATGTCCTAATAACGTTACACAAGAGAATCCAAGGTTGTCTTCAAAAGAAAAACTATCAGCCTTTCTTTTGATGGTTTCATTAGAAATAAATGAGAAAAGAAAATAAATTCTTGCATATGAAATGTAAAAGCATTCAAAAATATCCCTAAAAATGTACAAAAGTGTAGTACTGAAAATATTCCTTTTGCACCCTCATGGCCTGTGGTGAGAAGGTTATTCTACATCAACAGAAATGAGAAAAAGAAGTTCAATTACCTTAGAATTCCAGAGATAAATTAAGCCTGCTTGTATCCTCACAGGGTGTCCATTCTTTCCACTCTCGGCAATGCAGTGGCAAATAAAGCGTGAAGAGAAGCGCAGAGGACCGATGCACACGTGTGGGCAACCATGGCACTGCCCCAGATGTGGTGAGCTGCAACCAAGGCTGGTGAGACACAGGAGGCACATTTCCCTGTTGCTACACAATTGCACTAATGCAGTATTTTGGGTTTTTTTAAGGAAATGAACTGAACCAACTTCTCAAATTCTATGGAATAACTCAGCAACTAAACCCAGAGTGCTTTGTACCTGGAGCTATAATCTCATGGGTCTTATTTGGAGCTACAGGTAGGTGCTTACCTTTGGGAAACAAATGCTTTCTTTCTCCCTTCACTTTTTAGTTAGCTCAAAAAGAGGTACTGCCTACATAACCATTCATAAAGGACTTTGAAAATACTTTGTCTGTGACATCAAAATACTTTCTTCTATCATAAAACATCTCAGTATTTTATCTTGGACATGAGGTACATAGTAATGTGAATTCCTTTTGGGAGAAAAGGGGAACTTGAAGCAGGAAATGCTGAGCATCTCCTTGTTTTGGTTTTGTCCCAAGCTACAAGGGGAAAGATAACAGCAGTCAGGCGCTCACTTTTGAGAAATGAGAGCATAGCTACATCTCTTCTTAACTGGAAATTCCCAAGCACGAGCATGTAAAAGCATTTTTGTCTCTATGGATAAAGTCACATAGTACTTTACAAATAATTTATATCTTGCAATATGACTATTTTACTCATGGATCATCTTTTAAATTTGAACACAGAATAAGTCTTTTAAATGTTATTTTGAAATGCCTCTATACTTCCTCCAGCACTATGTAAGTTATGTTAGACACGCTTTTATGATACGTCTTAGTTGAAAGCTTTCAGCTCTCCTTAAAAAGTGTTACACATTCAGTTATGCCTATACATGAGGCATCTGATTTAAGTTCAGGAATGTGATTTGTATTTGTCTGCTATAAACTATGCAGGTTTACTGGCCATACTTAGCAAGGTGCTGGCAGCTGGAGCTAAGGGACGGCTTCAGGGAGGAGAGGCTGTGGCTGCCCTGTGCTGGACACAACCGGCTGCAGCCCATTCCAGGGGACACAGGGCATGGCTGAGCCCCTCAGACAAGCTGATGGCACCTCAGAAAGGGCAGGAAATGCCGGACAGGCAGAAGCAGACAGAACAGAAAGGGTGAGAAGCTGCAGAAGGAGGATGTGCAGTCAGAGAAGGATGTGCTCCATGTGCCAGAGCAGCTATTCCCTGCAGCCTGAGTTCAAGTGTGGTCTCCTACATACCAGTTAGTCCACCTTGAAGTTCACATACCCATGCACACAATACTATACTAATTCACACAGAAAATAGGGGCTAAATCGCATAGAAAATAGGAAGAGTTTACTAAGTTTTACAAATCTTGTAAGTTTGATATTACTGGCATGGCGCTTGGCCAAAAAAAGGTACTGTCAGCATCCTGCTTAAATGTGATATTTTATTCCCCTCTCCCCACTTTGCTATTGCTCCACCCTGATCCAAATTTCTCCCTCCATTTCCCCACTTTTTGTTCTTCCTCTAAGCACCCCACAGTTGTTTTGCACATTTCCACATTCCTTTTATTACATCCCCTACCAAGTTCTGGATAATCCACCAGGACGCTGATATATATCCCATAAAAAGTTTATTCATTCCCATGAGTCCCATTGTAATCTAGCTTCTCCCTTCCTATCAGTTACAAAGTTATGTTTGAGCTTCTTCATGGTGACACTTGAGTGTCTGTGTTAGTGGCTCAGCCATTGGTGGCATGGGAGCTCTTTTCTTTGTTATGCTCTCTCTTATCTCCTGATTCATTATGTGTATTTACTTATTACTTTTCCTATCTCTGTTTACTAGTGAGTAAACTACTCATCCAATACTCTCACTCAAACCAGATATCCCTACAGCCCAGGGATTCACATACCCTTTGAATTTCCTACGTCTTTGCAGAGCTGACACCATGTCTTTAATCAATACAAATCACCTAGGAGAAATAAAATTTTAGCACATATAAAATGAATGTAAAGCTCTGTAATAATGAACTAAGAAACTGGTTAAATTTAAACTATGTGGAGGCTGTTGTCTAGCATCATAGAGTAAGTATTTTTCCTTCTTACTTATTATGCTTTTGATTTAATTTAGTCAGATTCAGCATAGCATTTTCTCTTCAGTATGGAAAAAAATAATAAAAATGTGAGTTTTATTAAGTTTACTGTTCTATGATTTTGACAGCAAAAGGAAGACTATAATCTTAACCAACATTACATGTTAATATAGAATAAAAATAATATTTAAATATTTTATCCATTGAAAAAATAGAATGAGGAGGTAATAGACCAAAAGCATCTCTCCAAACAAAGAATTTCCTAACATCTGTATGTTTTTTCTCATGTGGCGTATGCTAATATTAATGAAATTTAATGCTTTGCATTTTTTAGTACTTTGCATGATATGAACAGAGACTTACATTTCATAACCTGCATGTTTGTTTTCTGTAATGCAAGATAAGTCAGGGTAGAGGCAGAGATATAAGGTGGTATTCACTGAACCTTTAAATAATTTCTTTGTTCTTTTATTGATTTCTTGGATAAAAACCTCACTGTATCTCAGTATAAAATTCACACACTTCATTAAACCTGCTTTCAGTACGTGTGATAAAGACATTAAAAGCTGAAATTTTTTTATTCTATAGGTCCAAATAAACCTCCCTTCTATTTAACTGGATAATAGTGCTAATTCTGTGAGGAGAAAGTTTTAACTCACACATGAAGCACTCAGAATGTTTTGGATTTCTAATTAGCACACTTACACAATTTTGTCCTCAGTATGCAGTGATTGCAGCTAGCATATTTACCACCCCTGTTATACTTATGAAATTTTAAAACGAAATAAAATATGCAGATATTGAGGAAGGATATTAGTGGCAGAGGTTTTGCAAAGACAGAGAGGAGAGCTGGGAACAGACACTTTGTTCGTGTGCCCCCCAAAAGAATGTATTACAGGTACTCAGGCAGAGGCAACTTCATGATAACAACCAAGCTGTCTCAAATAGTTTACACGCCTGTTCATCTTCCCTAGCTATTCCTGTTTCAGCAGATCCAAACTTTTGCCAAACCAACAAATACAGTCTGCAGTATTTTGAGTTTTCAAGCATCAAGTCTGCAATGCAACTTGAGTCGCTGTACCTGACTTATGTGCAATTCATTTCTATGAAACCATAGCTGATTGCATGTGCTCAGTGCCCAGGCTCCACGAAGACCCCTGTACATGTGTTAGAGCTGTGATACATTTCCTTCCACACTCAGGGGGCCATCATCCTCTTTGCAAACTCAAGAGAGAGAAAGTGATGAAGGTGTGGACACCAGATGAAAGACTGAAATGAATGTATGCTGAAACAAGGATAAATTCATTGTTTCTAATCTACCTATAAAATCAGAACATTGAGATAAGTTAGCAATTGTAAGAAATTCTGCCAGGATACACCTCTAAGTAGAAAACTCAAACATATGGGCTTCCTAGCTTCTGGGTATTTAAATTTATTGCAGTGTGCCAACATACACAGTATTCTGTTCCGGATAATTATGAAACAGATCATTAACTGTTTTCAACTGCCATGTCTCTTGGGATCCAGGGTGATATGTGAAATCATGATTACATAGCTATGGATGTAGAAGAAAAAACATGATAAAAATGATAAAATTATTGAAAAAGATTAATTTAGCAAGACTGATTAACAAGATGTATTTACACCACATAGGCAGGTAAAGTTAAAATTTGGAAGAAATGCTTTGGTTATAAAAAAGTAAGAATTGCTTTTCCAGATCAGTATTAACATGAAAGAAGGGTGAATCAGTGCCAAAGCATAATTTTCCATTACTGTTCATGCCCAAAGTCTCTTTTCAGGGGGCGTGCACTAAGCAAAATGAATGCAGATATAAAATGTTGGCACCATTTCTGAATTTTAACCCCAAACATACAAGCAAGTATAAATTAATAATGAACCAGTAAAACAAACGTACTAGGGCATTATCTCTTGTGTCTTTCCCATTAACAGCAGATTTTGCATGACTAAAAACTCTTGGAGAAATAACTCTACTGGCCATTCAAGAATAAAGCTGGTCAGAAACCTTCTGGGGATTTTTCAATTTTTATTTATTATGTGAATTGTAAATATTTTTCAAAACATATTAGTCTTACCAATTTTAAGCAACACCACAGCAGAGTTTCAGATGAAACCTAGGCAAACCTGGTTAAGGATGTTCTTAGGAAGTAGAAAAGATCTTTCAGTCAATGAGATTTTTTTTACAGAACAAATTATTTTGTACATTGCTTCCATTTCTGACATTCATAAGCAAAGATGAGCTTAGTATTCCTCAGAGAAGGTTTAGATCTTCTTAGGCCAATGTTGGGGTTTTGGGAGTTCCCTTTCTCTTGAGGAATTTTCTCCCATATATGTTACCAAGACAACAAATTGCTGGGTACTTGGGAGAAACAAAAGAACTGGCCATGGAGAGGAGGAGCCCATTTTGGGCTACTGTCTTCACCTGTGAGTGCCCTGGGACTCAAGACTCAGTGTGGAGACGGGGAGAGACCATTCTTGTCAGCACTACAGGTTTCCTGCTGGTCTTCCTCTCTGCTGGAGAAACCCCGGGATCCCAAACCTGTCCTTCCCTGCCTTGCTGGGAGCTGAGCTGCAGACCCTGCTGCCTCAGCCTTCGCTGCTCTGCAGCCCTGCCCGTCCTGCCTGCCAAGACCTTCAGGGATTCCTACCACAGCTCGGCAGCTCGATACATCTCGCCTGCCACCCGGAATTTGTGCTCCTACTGCTGCTCCAGCCCGCCTGGACAGGAGAGCCCGGACAGACCCCAGGATCAGCTGCCCAGGGAGGTTTGTGAAGCTTTTCTTCCATCCCTTCCCGGATCCCAGGCCGCCATCACTGCGTGCTCCCCGAGCTCGCTCCGGAGCGCCCCCTGCAGCCAAGGGGGAACCATCGCACCTGCCCTGCTCACCGGGAGCCGCCAGCGCCCCTGCTGGCTGTGACTGGAACTGCACCAGAGGGGAAAGGGCCTGACAGCCGAGAGAGGCTGCACTGGGTTTGTG